>PVJD01001515.1:0-261609 GCA_004026545.1 Mormoops blainvillei
TTATAAAGATCTAATGCTAGTACTTCTAGTTTTGGCCCATCTTCTTTCACCTTCTCAATGGAAATTCTAGCGTATCACTATGGAATGTGGAGAACCTTAGTACATGTAGCTTTACTGACCTTCAGTGTATCTGTCTGCTAAAACCACAGGAAACACTGTATTTACTAATGGAACCAAGATAAATACAAAAATATAGAAAGTTTTGTCATGAGAAATTGAAAGTTAGTCTATCCAAATTCAGTTAGACAATTAATTAAATTACACTTTATTAAGCACTTAACATATACACTGCACTTTTTAAAACTCACAACAATCCTATGAAAATTTAAAATAGAATTTAAAATAGCTAAATAAGACGGACTTTGTTTAAATCCCCCTTTAGCACACTCACCAATCTTGGGAAAATAGTGAGTCTCTCATTTACTCTTATGTACAATTTTCTCATCTGTAAAATAAAGATAATAGTAATTAATATACTCCAGGCACTCTTACATGTATTTTAAACAGATGATTTCATTTAAATTGCATCATAGCCTTATAAGGTAAACACTACCATCATTGTACCACCTTTGCTAATGAGGAAAATGAAGAAGTTGGGTAAATAAGCAGTTACCAAGGTCTCACTTTATTTGAACCTTAGAAATTAGCTTCTAAAGCCTAATAACTTAAATATTTTAACATATTCTTCACCTGTTATGACTGTAATTAAATGCAAAAATGTTTTAAAATAATGGGAACATAAAAAGTTCTCAATTAATAGTTGCACTCATGAATGAGAATAATAATAATACTTAAAAAAACAGGAAAATATAGAAAGTTATTTTAACGGAAAAGCAACTACTGATTTATTTCCCCTGTTATCCAAATTTTTTATACCAGTATATTATTTTCTGATCATCAGAAGACCCCTGTTTTGAGCATTGCATCTTTAGGGTCTCCCGTGAATTGAATATTAATAGTCAAAGGAAAGAGATGTTCTTCCTGCTTCACCCTTTGCCCCCCTTGGAATTGGAGAACAGCCCTTGGGGTCAGCATAACTAATATGTGTGGTTCTTCCTAACAGCCGTGCTATTTACAGTTGGTTTCTTTTGCTTTTAATGAGCAGAGACTCCTTTCCAATTTGAACAGCAATTCTCCATGGATCCTGTCTATAGAGCAATGACAGCTAGATCTCACTCCAATTACAAATGGAAAGCTAGTTGCCAGTGAAATATCAGAGGACTCAGAAGGTTATACTGACATTGAAATTTAGGTTGGTCCCTTGGTCTCCCTTCTAGGAAAAAAAATGTGATCCTCTTGGGAAAGCAGGGGTTATGAGTAAGAAGACATTCTTTTCTGCATGGCTTCTTATCTGTGACAACAGCGCCAACACATGTTGATCAGACCCCAGCAAATCCCTGGTCCATGCTTGGTAAATTACAACATCCTGGTTTTCTAAAACAAAAGCTGCTGTTTTTTATGCAAGTTACACGAGTTCCATCTGGAAAAAGTCCACCACTGTTAATATAGCAAGAACAGTTTGCACCACATTGAGGTGACCTGGCAGCCAAGGAGAGTGGACTGGAATGTGCATGTGTGAACAATGACGACTTCACTCTCAGTCAGTGGGGGTGGCAGACGTTAGTAAGTGAGCATGGGTGCTGTGTGGCCATCACCTTCAAAATGACTGAGCGGGTAGAGCAACAAATCTGCCTCAGATTTTGCATTATGTGTGAACATTCCTCCGCAGAAACTATTCAGATGATTCAGAAGGCTGCAGCTAAGGGCAGCGGGTGACTGGCAGCTTCATCACGACAACACGCCCACTCACGCGTCACTGTCCCGGGCAGAGGCTTTTGGCGGCAGAGGTTTTGAAGGCAAAACATCAAATCACCCAGGTGACTCAGTCCCCCTACAGCCCAGATTTGGTGCCCTGTGACCTCTGTTTTTTCCCAAAACTAAAATCGCCTTTGAAAAGGAAGAGATTTCAGATGGTCAGTGAGATTCAGGAAAATACAACTGGGCAGGCGATGGCAACTGGGGGAACTGAGGTCCCAAGGTGCCTACTTTGAAGGGGACTGAGGCATCACTCATTGTCCTAGGCACAATGTTTCTTGTGTTTTGTATCTTCTTCAATACATATCTCTTTTTCATATTACTTGGCTGGATACCTTCTGGACAGACCTTGTATATTTCTGGAAAAACATCACAATGCTAAATTATTAGGTCAGGCACATGCATGTCAAGGAGACAAAGACATTCCTATTTTTAAGGAAATCCACAGCTTGTGTGGTTTTCTGAATTCTGCATAGAAAGGCTGTTTCTTGCTGAAGGAATATTTTTATTATTTGATCTTGCATGTTGACTCATTTATAAGTGTCTTCTTGCTTGATGGTTGCTTAAGACTTTTCCTTTACACCTGCGATTTGATATTAAAATAAGCTACATAGATCATCCTGGGTGTAAAGTCACTTTGAGGGTCCTTTTTTTTATACATTATGCATTTGGTTGCTAAAGTGACACTATTGTCAAAGCCTCTGGCAGTAAGTACAATATTAAGTTTAAACAAGTTTTCACTTTACACTGTACCACGTTCCATATTCTATTCAGGGTCTCACTAATGATATATTTTTCTTTGAAGATTAGTCTGCCTGAATTTTGGGTGTACCAATTGTCTTTGAGGTCTTGGAATAAAATTTCCTCTATTCTTTGGCAAAGATTCTTGAGGAAGTAAAGGGAAAAAAACAAACTTTTCAAACTTTATAAACTAGGGCACCCTCTTATACTTGTGTCAGGTATTAAAAAGACAAAGCATTCAGCTCTGCAATTCACCAATAAACAAGGTTTTATAGAATGATTAACCTGTGCTTAGCTTTGTTCTATAATTTATGACATCATTTATGCTGTCCTCTCTTGGGCCTTGAACGCTTGAAAAAAATTAGAGAATTCCCTTAGTGGATAATGTACACCTCAGGGGTCTCCATGTCCACCCTTTCTTACCTCTCCCACGAGCATCAAGATGCTGACCACACAGATGCTCTAACTCAGAATTCCTGTACTTGTAAATCCTGGAATTTCTACTCATCCGCCAAAGGGCAGTGAGAGGCTCCGCTGACATAGCCTGAGGATGCCCATGTCAGCACAAATTTTTCAGAAGTTTCCGAATATATCTCTAAGTTGATGGCATGAAAGTATTTAAAGAAACAAATATAATAGGGCTTTATTGCCACACTCATTTAAAGGACTAAAGGATTATGCATATTTCAGAAGGAAGGTTGAGATCAGGCTACTGTTAGACGATGTAACAGTAAGGAAACCAGGGGCCTCAGATTCGTGCCTTAGGCCGGTTTCATTCCTGAGCCTCACCAGGTCCTCAAAGAACATAAAGCAAGAAATTAGAGCAAATGAATGGCAATTCCCAAGTTGTTTTTCAGGCCCACAAATCAGTGGAAATCTCTGGTGAGTCAGATTAGACTAAGTAAACGAGCCTAGGGACCAAATCTAAATTAGAATCTAGGTACGCACCACAGGTCAGTCCCAACAGAGAAGGAGGCAGAAACAGAAACCCACGGCTGTGCGCTGGCCCTTGGGAGCCCAGCAGCCCACCTTTCATAAACATGGCCCAGCCAGCGGTCTGGAGTCTCCGCGGTCAAAACAGAGTTCCTGCCTCTTGGACAGAAGCGAAAACGAAAGCATATATGAGAGGTCTGGAAAGTACTTTCACAGTCCTTAAAAAGAAAGCAACAAAGTACACCCTTTCTCATCTAGGACCACCACTTTATAGACTCTCTAAGCCGCGAGAAGATATAATTCATTTTTTATGGGACAGTCTCAGTATCATGTAAGTATTCTTTTTAATAAGAGTGAATCGTAAGATGTATACAAATGGGATTTCCTATTTGTACCTTATTCTTTTTAATTCAGAGAATCAAATGTGCAAATCGGAAAATTATGTCTCTTACTAGAAAACATATACAGATTTAAGAAAAATGGGTTCTCTGAGTGTAGGATAAAGTAATCCCAACGCTCTGCCATCACTGCAGGCACAGGGGTATGTTCAGCTGGCAACCAGCCACACGGGGCAAGGAGGGATTGACTGCATGGCAGACACAGACAAGCCAATCCCAGAAGGCGTCACTGGGAAAGCTCTATCTATTTTGCAGGTAAAGTAGGAGTTTGGAAGACAAGTGGTGGGAGGAGGGCTTCCCTGTCAGAAGAGACAAAATGTTCAAAGGTTTAGAAAGGCAAAACAGCCTGCTATGTTTGAGTGAGAGGAAATAGGTGGTTTGTATAAACTTATGTCTTGATAAATGCCGGGAGGGAGGAAAGGGATTTATATATAGTTCTATAAGTAGATAAACCCAAGATAATATGTAGCACCTTCACAAAAGCTTGTTTATTATATTATCTCTACTTTGTTTTGATTTGCTTCTCCAAATATTCATAAATGATTAGAAAGCATTATTTTTCAAGTGAGAATCTAATATTTCTGCCTGGATTAATAACCTGCATTATCTACGGAGAATATTCTTACAGGAAACTAGTGCTGGCTAATCACCAGCAGGAGGGTGTTCCGTGGGTGGCTGACACCTGCAGCTTGCCATCCTGAAAAGGAAGCATGTTGGGAATTTAATTACTGGAGGGTAAGAAGTGGCCAGAAGGCTCTGAGGCATAAAATAGAGCCAGGTTTAAGTTTTGAGGGGCAGTGAGAATCTCTCATTATTCATGCAATTTATTCCACCAGAATTTGCCCAGCACGGCTCGGTCGTGCAAACACTGAACACTGTAGGAACCAAACAAGCAAAATAGATTAAGACAGCCATGTGTACTATGATTCAGAACAAGTGTAGTCATCCCAGAACAGTTTGCAATGTGTACCTACTCCACGCAAAAGATTAAAATAAATAGTTTACTTAGTTTCAACATTAAACTTAGAAGAATTTTGGCATTGGCTTTAGCAGGCTATACAGTAGCAACTAGATTATTATTTTACAGCCTTCCAGTACTAGTCTGATATCATAGAATGTTACAATTTGTTTTGTTGTTGTCGCTGTGGGACGCGATCTTTGTTGTTGTTATTTAAAAATTTAATTTCTCTTGGAATGTTTTTAAAACCAAAATGCAAATTGGAGTATATATCTCCTCCCTACCCAATTCTGTTCCTCCTGTGTCATTCCAGACATGTTTTATGCATATATGAGCACCTAAAAAGCCACGCTTTTTTTCTTTGTGTAAAAATAGGATACAAGAACACACTTTGTGAAGTTTTCCCTCAAAAAATGGATATAGCCAGTAAAAAACACATTCTGAACTTTGTCATTTTGTGTAGCTGCATAGTATTTCATTCTTTAGTGTACTAAAATTTATTGAACCCATTCTTTATAGTCATTTAGGACTTTCTAAATGTTTGTCTTCATGAATAATACTGCAATGATTATTCACACATAATTTTGACCCTATGAAAGTACATCTCTCGAATACATTTAAAAGTCTAATTGTAGTATTCAAAGACACGTACAATTATACATTGAATAAACATTGCCCAACTGGTTTTTCTTTTACAAATTTATACTCCAACTAGTAATGAATGAGAATGCCTTCTTCCAAACATTTTGTATCTCTAAATCCAATAGGTAAAAACGGTGAGGTTTTCATTCTTTTTGTGAATGTATTTCTCAGCCAGAAGATAAAGAACACCTCTCCCATGTCTCTAATTTCAACAAAAACGTACACTTTCAGTGACAAAAAGAAAATAAGTAGGCTTCTTCTTCCATTAGAATAAAGGGACCCAAAATAAAGGCACAGATTACTTCAAAATTTCACTGCCAGCAGAACATACTGGTCTTGTATTCTGTGAGTGCTCTGCTGATGAACAACATTATTACAGGTGAGCTCCAGGGTGACGAGTGGAGATTGATGGAGCCAGAAGCCCTTTCGTTTTCTTTTCTATTGCCTCATTTTTAATTGATATAATTTATTTACTGATAGTGTCCAAATATTTATAGATTACAGCCAGAAGCTAATTTTGTCACATACGTCTTCTTGCATCTGGCAATGGGAAAGCAAAAGGCTCTCTCTAGTTTTGAGAGCCCATTCGTTAGGACCCAAGTATGGAAAGTGGGCAGGAGAAAGTCACAGTGAAACAACTGAGAGCAATTATGACATTAGAGTGTTGAGAGGCATTTCAGCTTCAGGTAATTGATTTCAAAACAGCTGGCTAACAAATAGATATACTTGTGACCTGCCAAACATTCCAACGAACTAGTTCCAGCAATCCAAATGCCACTTCAGCAATCTCCCAAAATAAACAGGTAAATTCTAAGAGTTTCCTTTTTCTTTTTCTGCCTGTTAGACAATAAAGTTATCCGGTGTTCAGGATTCTGAATATGAATGTGTATATTGCCACCTAAAGATATTGATAAAATGGAGGCTTTGATTCAGTAAATCTGGAGTGAGGACTGAGATTCTGCTCCTTTGGACCAAGTCCCAGGTGATGCTATGCCGTGGGTTTATGGACCACACACAGGATAGCAAAGGTGTAGAGAAAAGACGTATGACTCGAGTTAGTAAAGTCTGATCCCTGTGTCAGATTCTGAGTTAACTAGGGGGTCATAACCTCTTGTGCACACATAACCCCTGCCCGTTCAATTATAATCTGGTTCATTTTCATAAAAAGGGCAGAAAGGTAAACAACACTGATATCTTTCCCCATATTAGGAAAACATCAAAAGAGAAAATGCCATTGTAATGATACACCTTAACGAGGGCCTGGGTCCTAGGCAGTATAGTGGTGCCATCGTACTACGCTGTAGGAAGGTCACTCTGATACAGTGTGCAGAAAAAAAAAATTTGTGTGTGAGTGGTCAAATGATACATATTTTAGTCTTTTCAAGACATATGGTCTCTGTTACAGTTACTAAATTCTGTTGGAGTCATGCGAAAAAACTTATAGACAATATGGAAATCAGTACGTGTGGCTGTGTTCCAATAACTGTTTATTTTCAAAAACACGAGATGGGCAGGATTTGACCCCTGGGTCTTCATTCGCTGACTACCGCCCGGGTGGAACTGTTCCATTCCTGCCCTTTGACAAGCAATTCTCCACATGAAAGCCACGGCGAGCAGTTTAAAATACAGAACAGACCATGTCAGTACCCTGATTAATAACCTCCAGTGTCTTTCCAACATACTTAGGACAAAATCTACGCTTTGCGCCCTGACATCTGAGACCTCTGAGACTCTGTACCGTGACCCTGTGTTGCGGGCCCTTGATTAATTTTGCTAAGCCATCTGAATGTCACTCTCTGCAATAAATGTCTTTGTATGCCATTTCTGGTTCTTTGCATCTGTTGTTCTAGCTCCCATTGTAGACACCAGCTCTTGGTGGGCCCTGACTGAATCTCCACACGTGCAACTTGACAGTAATTTTCTTCATGCCCCACCCCCAGGGTGCCTCACACCTCCTGCCTCAGGGCTTCTCTACTGGGGCTGAAGCAAGAGAAAACAAAACTGGCTCTTGGTGTCAAAGCCTGTGCATTCCAGAAGTGCAGGAGGTTAACACCCTGTGGTTAACTGATGATCTAATAAGGGAAGATAGTGGATAGCTCTTTTCTTTTCTCTAAGTTCATTTTTCATGAGATTTCTCAGAGGATGTTCCCTCTCAAGCAGACAGTCCCTCTTAGCAGTCAGCGTGGTGTGAACACTTACATTGGCATTGGCTTCCCTGCCTTCTATGTCCCTCTCCCCTTGCTCCTTACTTCTGCTCCCTGGGTCGCTCACTTTCTAATAGACACGCAGAGCCTTTGGTTCAGAGCCTGATGTTTGGGAAAAAAGGTGAAGCTCTCCATCTCCTGCTGCCATTTCGTTTGTCATTGGAACTTGCTTGTTCCTACCCCAGGGCATTTGCACTTGCTGTTCTATCTGCTCCCAGATCTTTGCAGGGACCTCTTTCATGTCATTCAGACTTTTTTTCCAATATTGCCACCTCACAAAGGCTTCCTCTCACTATGAAACCTAAACAAGTACCCTACTACTCTGCACTATACTTTCTGGCATAATTATTTTCATACCAAGTACCCCACAGCATCCAGAGAACAGTTGGAACCCTGAATAATGCAAAAAAAAAAAAAAAAAAGTCTTACAAAATGAATTTAAAAGAACATGAGTCATCAATTAAAGTATCTAATTGGTAATCTTTACAATAGAAGGCTGACCAACTGTGTTAACTGTTTTGAATGGGAATGAATACAGGAGGCAAGAGAAACCTAAAATGTAATGTATGAAAGCTCTCTGAATCAATTAAATGCATCCTGATTCATACCTGGGAGTATTAGACACATGGCTGCGAAACGAACCCAAGTATTTGATCTGTCTCAAGGAATTGTTGCAAGAGCTTAGTGTGTTGCAAAGCGCGTTTTTCCTCTTACACTGAAGAGAGCTAATCTATGACCGTGTGCCTGCCGTTGTTTTGAGAACAACGTTTTAGAAAAATGAGGATGATTAACTGCAACCCAGAATGGCATAAAGAAACTTCCTCCCCAGTCTGCTACAGGGCCCCATATTTTATCCAAGGCTAATGGTGAGAGAGAGCACATATTAGCTACAATATCCTCAATCTAACAAAATATTTACCCAGCAAATATCAAAATCTTCAAATATTGTCTCATTTTTTAAATAGTTTATATTCTATTCTAACACTAGAGAACTGACACAGAAAGTCTGTTCAATTATCAATTTATTTTTGTTTCCTTTTTTTCCATCAAATCTTATTTCCATTATCACATAATTGGCTTCAAATCTAACATTGGGTCTAGTATAAAGTAATCACTCAATAAATGTTTCTAAAATCAAGAATTTTTTTTTCCAGCCTTAGATTTGATGCGTAACTGTTACCAAGCGACAGTTTGGGGAGTGACATGCTAATCCTCTCCCATTATATCATCTTTACGTATGAGGATGCAATTTGAGCTCCTTTCCAAAGACACACAAAGGATTCTCTATAGCGTGGAACAAGCATATGATTATTTATGCACCAGAGCATACGCATCTTGATTGCAGCTGTTACTGTGAACTTTCACTGTCCTGGGATACTGAGAAGTCCTCTTTATTGTATACTGAGGCTTACGTCCACCTGTTCTCAAAAACAGTAGCAACCTGACTTAAAACAGAACTCAGTCTTATTAGATCAGTCATATATGCGACATGAATCCAGTGGAGAAATCCTAGAGACCCTCCTTACTTAGAATAGGCAGCTATTCTTCCTCCTTCTCTCTACATCTTCTCACCTTACTGTAATGGAAAGAAGAAAAAGGCTTTTGAAGTACGCAGGTAGCATAGCCTGTCATGAAAAAAAAACAAAACTGTTTAGGTCCCAAAATGCGAGGTGAAGTGATTTCTCAGCTGAGGGCTTCCATTTCTGGTGGTACTGAGGGCAGGAAAAAACTTAGAATTGAAGAATAGGCCACTCATTCTTGATACTTGGCCTTAATCTGAGTATAAAGATTCAAAAGAATAGAGAGAAAGGGGAATGAATCATTCATAGAGCCCTTAAAAATCTCAACCACTCTACCTGAGATGTGTAAAAAGTCATCTGAACATAAAGCTCTTGAATGAACCTTGGCTGAGCCTTAATGACCCAGCACGGCACGTGCTAAAAGCAAGAGCCTAAGACAGGTCTCACACTGGAAATGTAGGAAGCATGCCTGGAAAATGAGAGTCATTGCTGGGGTGTCACATCTCCTCTGGGAAACTCACATTAACCCTTGAAGCACAGCCTTCACTTTAGTCACTGCCTTGAGTTCCTGTCCCTAGCTAAAGACTAGTTAAAACTACTCCCCAGCTAGTTAAACACCATTTTCTTTTAAATTAAAATTCTGTCACCGTACAGATCTGGTAGGTTAACCTAGTCACTGAGATCAGTAGAGAAGTTTAATCAATTCCTAAATAATAAACCAACTTTTTATGTCCTTTATAATCTCATTGTAACACATTGTAATTCAAGGCCATTATACTACATTTATCTTTAATAAATAATAAATGGTACATTGGTATTGACAGAACAAGCAATTAAATATTCCATCAGTAGCAGAACACAGGATTATTTTTAATTATTAATAAGCCACAAGCTTTACTTGTCAGGTACAATCATCTTTTGGTAAGAACAACTTATTTTCTTTTTTATTATCATAGACAAGTACAATCAAATGTCATTTCAAGCCACTCTGGTCTTTCTCCCAAAAAGGACTGACAATTTCTAGCCTCACCACTTACCAACTGTGAAGGGCAATGGATTTGGCAAAATAACAGAAAGTATTAAAGAGGTGTCTGAGTCATATAAAAACCCAAATAAGAGGGCTTGAAACAAAAAGTTACTTGTGAAACATTATGGACCAAATAGATAAAATTGCCAAGACTTTAAAGAATAGTCTTCTACTGTGCATAGAAGAGTTTATCCTTGTCAGAGAGAGAGAGAGAGGGAGGGGAAGAGAGAGAGACTGACTGAGACTGAAACTGTGTATGAACAGAGTGGTAAGCTTTCAAATGAATGTAAGAAGAAAATATGAAAATAAAACATTATAGAAGTATGACAAAGGTAACCTAATCACACCAAACATAAAAACAATAATTTCATGAGGTAACTGCCAGAGTTCAGATAAAATTATGGGTGGGAAGTTATGGAGATATTTATTAAGTTCCATTGGATTTTTAGGACCTTAGAGATAGAAGATCTTGTGCTAAAAATTTTATGAAAAAGATATAGATTCTGTCATCAAAGGTTTTTATAGCCTTTTGAAAAACAATGCAAGAATCACCTAAGTTATGAAATACATCTTTTTTAAGTGAAATCATCATATTATATTTATATTTGTGTCACTGGCATCTAAGGCAATGCTTGGCACACAGTAAGAAAAAAGCTTGTTAATTCATTCAGGAAGAATTTACTGAGTATTTAATACTATGTTTCATCAAAATGCTGGACATGCAAAGATTAATAAAACATTGTCCTTGATCAACTCATGGTCTAACAGCGTGAGACAGCAAACATTTGTTGGATTAAATTTAAAAATTTTAGTAAGCATCTGTGAAATTAAATTTAAAAAATTTAAATTATGGTCAATGTCTTTCAAGATGTCTCAATCTGAAGAATTCTGGACTAGAAAATACTACAACAATCCTAGGATATTGTAGGGGAACGATACACTGACTATACAAACTGCACACCGTGTGGTTTAGATCCAAATAACATAAAACCTGACTAAGAGGGTCTACAATATAGTGGTTTCTTTTCCTCATGTGATAAAACATTTGGAGATTGATAATTGTTTGTTGTTAGGGTGGTCGGGGATGTAGGCTATGAAAGAATTCACACAGAGAACAAAGTGTAGGGCGTAGAGTTTTTATTCACTCTCCAAGAGAGGAGAGGGGCACGGTGTGGAGAGATGCAGCAGCAATGAGGAGTAGAGGCTTTGAGCTTTACTGGATTATAATTCGATTAAAAAAGAGAGTGATGGGGCCGGGGGTGGGGGGCGGCGTTTGCTATCGTATGGTCCCTGGGTTATTGGGGCATTGTAACAGAGGCTGTTGTTCGTTCCAATGTTATCTTCTGCTTGTGTCTGTAGGGAGTGGTTAGTCATATTCTGTTCTTGCTTTCCAGTCATTTCCAGTCATTTCCAGTCGTGGGGACATACGCTCAGAACAGTAAAATGGCAGTCATGTTTAACAAGGTCATAGGCCTGCTCACCCAACAGTACCCTGACAGCGAATGGTGCCGACTTTATCCTTTCACTTGCAAGAGTTTATTGGCTCGATGAAGTTGGGGTCTCCAGTGGCACACCTGCAGTTTACCTGGCCTGCCCCTCATTATTGCAAAATGATTGCAGCAGCATCTGAACATCTCATCCTCACACTGTATTCAAAGGCAGGAAGCAGGGGCTGGTTCAAATTATAGAGTCACTACCTGCTTCTCATCTCCTCTAAGCAAAAGTCTTTCCCTAAGGACCCCTTCTTCCCCTATTATGGTGACTCGTCTATCTTTAGACCAATAATCCAGCTCACTTCTTCTGAGAAAAATATCATATTATTTAAAGGAAGAAGACAGGAGATTTTTGTGGATGTGAAAAAATTAGTGCCTGCCACGGATCCTTAGTAAAAGGAAAAGGAGCTGAGTACAAGAAACAAATGAAGCTTTGTCTGAAAAACAAATTGAGAATGGTAGGTGAAAATGACCAGGGTGGAGCACCCTACAATAGGTGAGTAGTCCGTATCTGCAATGGGCCAGGGCCAATGGAAAGGGTATTTCCAATTCTATCTATATGAAATATGAAAAGAGCAGAGCAGGAAGTCACTGCAGGAGATGATGTACTTTAATTCAACAAGTATTTAGCGAGCACCTGTTATCTGTAAAGGTTTTTGCTGGGAATAGGAAACCATTCAGAAATTTGTCTTCCTCTAATATTTTGAGTTCTCTACCATTCTTGATTTCCTAACACTCAATTGCTGTATATAAGAAAGATATATCTAAATTTTGAGGCAATATTATTTAAAGGTGGCTGAATAATAGTCCAATAAAAAATATTGAGAAGGCAGGTTTCTAAATTGTCTGTAGCATTAGTAAATCTCCCAAGTTGGATGCCCGGCATGCCAGTTAAATGGGCGGTAAGTGTGCTGATGCATTGGTTGCTTCATCTCCTGGGACAGCCAAGGAGCTGTCACCACCGGCAGGCCCTCCTGTTTACCCCAGCACACTTTATATATCTATCATTGCTTATGATGCTCTGTGATGGAAACTTCCAAATGGATTACTAATTACATAGTTTGCATACAAGTGGAAAAGAGAAGAATGATTATTAAGAGGCAGCATGTATTCATGAGACACACACTCCCACAGAAATGTTGTTCTCCTTTTGTTTGAACATTTAAATAAGAATTCCAGAAGTAGATTCTCCGATAAGTTAACAGAAGCCAAGATGAGACAATGCTCTCTCTAAATCCTAACCAAAACACATGAAGACAAACTAAACCAAGTCAAAAAGTTATACGCACTCATTTTTTTTAATCAATAAACACTTTTTGAGCACCTAAGCTATGCTGGGCTCTGTCCTAAGACTCTGAGGATTCAGGCCATGTTGCCTCTCATTGTGTGCTGGTCTGTTCTGTGGAACAGAAAAATTTCACATTGTCTCTTTCATCAGGCATCTTTATGGAAGGAGTGCCATCATGTACAGAATCGTCAAGTACTGAGATTCCCTTACCTGGCGCTGGGAGGGCTCCACGGGAGCCCTCCACGGGAAGGAGATGAAGGCCTAAGAACTAGGTGAAAAGACCTGGCCAGCAGTAGAAGCTGGGGGGAAAAGGGCTGTACCTAGTTAGGGGTTTGAATTGGCTCTAGTCCCTTGAGTATCCCCCCTGGAACATTGTTAGGGAACTGGGAGCACCGATAAGGGATCTCTCTGACGCTTGCAGATCCAACCGGTTAAGGAGCGCAGGAGTGCTTATTTGAAAGGGCATCAGTAGCCAGCTAGGCTACCCAGGAGGCGCTGCCTAAAAAGGGTCTGTGAAGCTGAGATGACAGAAATGAGATGTGAATCTCTCTCTGGCTCCCTCTGAGAGCTGGTTTAGCAAATGCACAAAGAGTGCACCATCGGCAAAGAGGTGACACAGCGGTGGATCCCGAACATGGAAGAGAGGCAGAGATGGAGAAGGTCACTTAATTTGTAGTGGTGTTTGCATTTTAGCAAGAGTTGAACTGAATCCATTCAATTCACCCCCTTTTCATAAGATGATTCACATAGAACTGGATCCATCCAATTCACCTCCTTTTCATAAGATGGCTAAAATAGGTTGCTGTTTTCTATAGGAGGGAAGAGACAACTTAGCTCATAGAGGAGGAGATCAGTGCCACCAAGCTAAGAGAGAAAGGATAACGCACACAGCTCAGCCTAGACCGGGAGTAAAAATGCAGTATTTCTGGCAGGCATGGGCTACGTTGAGACGTACCCATGTGCCCACACACACACACAAATCCACAACAGTACCTTTTAAGGTCAGACTTAGTCCCGAATTCAACTAACCAAGCATACAAAATTGTTGGAAGCAAAAAGACTACAAATGCAGGTGAGAAGCAGAAGTAGCAATATCCCAGGGAAGCTTCCCTGGTTTCCCGAACTTCCAGAAGGAGACATGCAGTTGCCAGTGACATTGTCCAGGAAAGGTAAGATCTGGAAACAACTAAATCATTTAATATTTATGGTGGCCCTTCCATTTACACCTCGGGGTGATGTCACTGTTCTGAAAAATACGTAGTGATTAAGAGTGGGAGCTACACCAGTCCTTACTAGCTGTGTGACTATGCATGTCAATCTAACGTGCCTCTGTTTCTTCACTCAGGAAATAAGGAAAACATCATTTTAATCTAATCATAATTTTAAATATAAATGAGTACATACAAATAATGCCTGTAATAATGACTACAATATGAGCGTGGTATTAATATTGACATTATAATTACATCAAAAATCCATGACTTTCTATCTAAGGGAAGATTTACTAACATTGGACTCTCTTGGTTTGTAAACTCCAAAAAACATGTTAGTAAGGTCATATCGTTATCTGGATGGACAAACACTGGAATTCCTGAAGAATATTTTGCCACTGCCTTTATGTTCTCATGAAAGCCCATTCCCCTGTAAGATTGTTTGGCCTTCTCACAAAAAAATGGTTCGCAAAGTTCTGTCTGTCCCCACTAACACACCCAGGGGAAATGCACATAAGCAATTGTATTGCTACTTTACACTGCCTTATTTAAGTTAAAACTTCTTCCAAATAAGAAGTAAATTCTTAAGGGATGAGACCATGTTTAATTTACCTCTGTATCTCCAATGCCTGAGTCATAATATGCACAGCTTTTAATGTGGGTTGGGCAGTTTGTTGAAATACAGAATAAATAAATTGGGGTAACACAAAACAAAATTACAAGGTTGGGGAAAAAGGGCTATAGGATTTTATGACTTTGTAGTCAGACAAATGGACTGAATCTCAATTTCACAACTTTTCTGCTGTGTGACTTGGGGCAAGTTACTTAACCTATAGAAGCCTAAGTTTCCTCATCTGTCGAACTGGAATTATAATAGAATCTACTTTACAGGACTGTAATGTGGATTAAATATGAAATCCACTTAATGTGAGTGGGATAAGATTAGTCCTTAATAAATATCAGTCATTATTCTTTTTATTCTTGTTGTTATCATTATTGTATTAGTGAGTTAAAAGCAAAGAGCCTATTAAAGGATACCAAAATGTTTTAAAATGTTATGTGATACAATTGAGAACATTTACAATTAAAAAAAAAACCCACAACTCACAAATCATACACAGGAATCCTAATGCATTTAAAGGCATTCTGAAAAAAATGTATTTACAACAGGTATCACAGTGAGTTATTCTAGTTTGTTGAGCTTTATATCAGAATTTATTCAAGGAAACCAAAACTACATTAAGCATTTCAATGGATATGATTTAATCTAGGCAGTTTCTTATGCTGTATCAGAGGGCTGAGGAGCAAAAGAAAGCCTGGATTAACCGGAGGTGACAACCATGGGATGCAGCTAACACCCCTCAGGCAGGAGGAATAAAGTGCAGTGGTTGGAGTTACGAAAACCTGAAGACGACAATTTAAAACCTCAAAAGGAGAAGAAGCTGGAGGCTGGAAACCACAGCTGCTGCTGAGGTGAAGAACATTTCTGGGGTGCTGAGATGATGTTGACAGGAATGAAAACAAATGAAAGAACTAGCACTTTCTGCCCTCCTCATGCCTGCCAAGGTCCTGCGAACTCCCTATGGGCAGAAGCTTAGAGCCAGACATTTGATAAGGAAGAGCCAGCACCGTGGAGATTTGGAGCCAAAAGATGATAGTTTAAAAACTGACTCAATCTTACACCTGCTCTACCTCTTTTTTTTTTTTTTTGAAACAAACAGCTTACCTTCACTGTGCTCTCCATTGTTAATTTTAATCCTGGCTTTTTCCTTCCTTAAACTGAAAATGTACCTCCACATAGTTTTACCATATTGTCATTCATAAGCAACCTGCAATAAAGATATTACTTCCAGTATATGGATGAAGAAACTGCAATCCAGAGTAGTGCTTCTAAAGCGTACAAACAACCTCCCTGGAGATCTTGTTACCGTGCAGATTCTGACTCAGGCCATCTAAGA
Organism: Mormoops blainvillei; assembly: GCA_004026545.1. Classification (NCBI taxonomy): domain Eukaryota; kingdom Metazoa; phylum Chordata; class Mammalia; order Chiroptera; family Mormoopidae; genus Mormoops; species Mormoops blainvillei. The sequence goes on from PVJD01001515.1 coordinate 16,189, forward strand.
CTGGCTCTGGGAATCTGCATCTCTAACGCTCTTTCACCCACACTGGGGCTGCTGGCCCAGGTACTATGCTTTGGATGCGATCCTGCGTTAAGGGGTACATTCACAGGGCGCTCTCAGGAATTCCGATAACGTGTATCACGTGTTGCCCACAGCAAATCACAGCTCAGTTCCCTTTTTCATACATACCACAAATTTTTATTAATTTAATAATTCTCTATTATCAGTTTAAGATTCTTTTATATGTTTATTATAAGTACAATTGAGCATAAAAGTATAAGCAGAGTATGACTTTTACATATTAGGGCATATAATAATATATGAACTTATGGTAGAATACATATATAGGTATATATTATAATATTGGAGCTTATGAGATATATATATATATATATATATATATATATATATATAGACATATGAGATACAATTCTTAGGTTCCACTTTCATAGATAAGATTTAATTTAAAGTTTCTTCTTGGGCAAGCATGAGATTTATAGATGCTACCTCCTCTTCTCCTAATACTTCCCTCTGGTTTTGAATCTCAGATTTGACCTATGCTTAGAGAGCAGAAAGTTATATCATTAAAATGCAGTTAAGGTCTCAAAAGTGCCACTCTCTTGTTCGTTCCAAAGTGCACTTTAGTGCTACAATTGCTGACTTTACCTACAAAAATACATTGTGCTCCTGCTAGCACTGCAAATTCTAAAGAGCAATGGGCTGGTTACACTGAATTCCATCCTGCATCAGAATTGTCAGCACAGTTCTGATGGCTGAATCCCTTCAACTCGACCAAAGGTGCCTGTCGGCCAGCCTCACGGAGAGGTAGGAAGCCTTGCAGCTCAGGAAGACTGATTTTCGGATTGCAAGCTCAGCTTCCTAAGGATGGATGGATGCTTCAGTTTCGACACAGAGCCAATGTCGTCATTTTTATTTGGACTTTTTAAAAGCCAGAAAATACGCTTAAAAGCACATTTGAAAAAGTCACAGTATTTGTTTACCACAATTTAGTGGTAATAAATTAGTATGTCCTTCTTATGCACCATTTATTTAACTGTTACTGCTATAAGAAGACTAGATAATTGGTTCATACTCTATCTCATGGTTCAGAATGATACAAAATGCTACCAAAGTGTTATGTACTTTGGATAGCTTTGCCTCATAAGGCAAGAGGGCTAAGTATTGATTTTGGTACCACAAGTTTATCAGTGTTCGATCAAAGATTAATCCATTTGAAAGCTGTTAAGATGATGCCAGAGCACTTTACTGACCTTTATTCTAATTTTCAGATTTATATTTTCTACATAAAGGTAACTTAGATATCCAGGTTATTTTGTCTAGTTCTGCTACTCTGTGCTCACTGTTAGATAGTGTACTATTTCAGAGAAGGGGCCATGCTGCATTCTCCCAATTTAAATCTGGAATCACCCCTCACCCTATATTATATTATACACAGTCTATTATATATTATATTATCTCATATATAATATGGTTTTATTTATATATATGTCAGTTTTTCTGTCTATGGAATATATGCCAATAAGCATAATTGCTGGATCAGTTGGCAGTTGCTTGTTTAGTTTTTAAAGAAACTGTGGGATTGTTTTGCAAAGTGACTGCTATGGACAGAATTGTGTCCCCTCAAAGTTCATATGTGAAAGCACTAATCCCCAAAGGGACTATAGTTTAGGATAGGAACTGCAAGGAGGTGATAAAAGTTAAATGAGGTCACAATGGTGGAACCCCAATCCTATAGGGCTGGTGACCTTTTAAGAAGAGGAAGATACACCAGAGCCCTCCCTCCACTATGTGAGGACACAATGAGATGGCAGGTGTCTGCCAGTTGAGAGGAGAGCTCTGATCAGAAACTGGACTGGCCAGTACCTTGATCTGGGCTTCCCAGTCTGCAGCACCCTAAGCAACAAGTTTCTGCTACTTAAGCTGCCCACTCTGGGATTTTATTATGGCGGCCCAAGCTGACTGACAGGGTACCTCTACCATTTTTCATTCCTATCAGCGATGTGCCAGTATCCAGTTTCTTTGCACCCTGCCTAGCATTTGGTGATGACAATATTTCTTATTTTAGTGATTCGGACAGTTATGTAATAATACCTATTGCGGTTTTAATTTACATTTTCCTAACAGCTAATGATGTCGAGCTTCTATGAATGCGATTTGTGTTATCTCTATACCTCTGGTAAATTTAGTGAAATATATGTCTGTGTCATTTGCACATTTTTTTGATTGGACCGTTTGATTATTTTTACCCTTAAATGTTTAGAGTTCTTAATATATTTTATATACTAGCTTCTTGTTAGAAATGCAGTTTGTGAACATTGTCTCTGAGGCTACAGTTTAGTTTTTCATCTCTTAACAGGAATGTTTTAAAATGCAAAGACAATTATTCCACCTCTCCATCTTTCTATATTGAAAAGTCTCTGTTTTCTTTATCTCATAAGGCTTAATATAAGAGCCTTTCCTTTGTAAATCTTCCCAACCACTCCATTTCCCTTGGTGGTGATACTTCTTTCTCTGTAGGTTCCCAGGCACTTTTATTGTGATTTATTTTCCTCTCATGACTGTCTCCATAAATGGGGCATATTAGACTATGAAACTCCTCAGGGTACATGCTTTGCCTTATTCTTCCTGTTTTCTCCCATTATTAGCACAATAATTTAAACAGCCAATGTTTATTAAATTAATTAAAAGGTGAATGTATGCTATAGTCCCTCAAAAGGTTTTTAGGATACAGAAAACCTCTTCCAGAGAGCCTCCTATGGGACCTCCACAGTGAGACAGTTCCCTTCAGTACACTCTCACACTACCTCCTATGTCCCTCTAACGTTTCATTATATCATCATGATTGTGTTTCATTCCCTTACTACACAGCAAGGACCATATATTTGACTCTCTCTCTCTTGAGTTTTGTGTGGAGACTTCTGATCATAGATTAGACGTTGAATGAAGTCAGGGACCCTGTTGGTATTGGCGCATGCCTCATAAGTATTCGGGCTTTAGCACTGACCCCAAACACACAGTAGATGTGCAAAAAGTATTTCTTGCGTAAATGAGTGAAATAATAAAAAATGAATGAAAACATACCAGGAGCGCAACATACCATGAATGACTCTGTGTATCTGTGGCATGTGTTACATAAAACGCCAACCAATTTGCCTCTCCAAAAATGTCGAATTTGTTTCTTTTGATATCAAAATTATGAATTACACATTTTAAAATTATATTTACATAAGTTTTGCTACATTACCTCCTTTTTCTTGAACCAGTTCGGAAACTAAATAGTGGCCTTGTTTGTGAGTTACCTACATAAGTTTCTTTCCAAATGCCTTCAGAACTTTATTGTGTATCTGTAATAGTTTATGAGACAGAAATAAATAGAAAGGGAAATAGCTTTTTCATGTAATGTGTGTTAGTAAACTACACCTGAAGGACTCTATCACAGGCCAATCTGGATATATGGCTTTACTTACTAGTCTCATAAATGTCTAAATCTATTGTTGTTCCCTTAGTAACTCAATAACACTTCATAAATGATTTCTTAGTACTTTATTTCCAAGTCTGAAATTCATATCTAAAGCTCCCAACCTCATAGCAGTATAAAAATCTTCTAGAAGAGTTAAGGGTTATAAGATTCCCATATGAACCCTCATCTTATACATAGTTAAATTATTTAACCTCTTCTTTGTAAGCATTGCTGAGAGCGAGGCAAACGAAAAGAGCTCTAAGGCAAAAATATTTCTTCATTACACGCAGCTCCAAGGAGGGACAGTGAATGACAAAATGTTACTGAAGGGGAGGAAAACGCTTCCTCTGAAACTACAATGTCACAAAAATGGACACAGATTCTATTCCCTTCCCATAAGCCATTGACAGGCAGTCCATTATGTGAAATTGAGGTTAGGCCCTGGTGTTTGACATCTGCTCTAGAGGTTATATTTTAGAAGCTCAATCTTACAGCCATAAAATTGGTAAAATATAAATGTTCTGATATTGCCATAATCTTTATAAAGGAGATATCCTAAGGGGTTCCATGGAGTTGGAACTTATGAATCACCTGTGATAAAAGAGTGATGACAGTCCCCCAAAGACTCATTTATGTGGAGGGAACACTCTACACATATATTTTTTAAAATGTAGGCAGAAAGAGAAAGAAAGAGGAATTATTCTGAAATTTGTATTTTATGAGGGCTTATTTGTAAAAGAATTAATGAAGACTGTTGGCCAGCATTTAACAATCAGACGCTATGGACAGAGTTTGTATTATATAATCAAAAAAATGTAATCCAATAATAATAACCTATTCACATGCAAAGACTTCATGCTGCTTATCTGTTTTCATATTTTTCAACTACAGTTTGCATTCAGTGCTATTTTGAATTCATTTAAGATGTACAGCATAGTGGATAGATAATCATATACTTTACAAAGTGTTCCTTCAATATTTCTGGTACCCACCTGTCACAATGCATGGTTTGCAATATTATTGACTATATTCCCTATACTGTACTTTACATCCCTGTGACTATTTTGTAACAACCAAATTTTACTTCTTAATTCCTTCACCTTTTTTGCCCAGTCCCCTAACTACGCCCCTCTGGCAACCATCACTGTTCTCTGTGTCTCTAAGTCTGTTTCAATTTTTATTTGTTCTTTAATTGTGTTCTTTAGATTCCACATATAAGCAAAATCACATAGTGTTTGTTTTTCTGTGATTGAATTATTCACTTAGCATAATACCATCTAGGTCCATTCATGCTGTCACAAATGGTAAAATTTCTTGCTTTTCAATGGTCAAGTAATATTCCATTATATATGTATGCACCACAGCTTTTTTATCTGCTCGTCTGCTGATGAGCACTTAGGTTGCTTTCATATCTTAGCTATTGTAAATAACACTACAATAAACATAAGGGTGTGTATATTCTTCCAAAATAGTGCTTTGGGTTTCTTAGGACATGTACCCAGAAGTGAAATCACTGGGCGCTGCTTGTGTTTTCTTTTTTTTACTAAGTAGATTATAACTAAATATACTCAAAAGTATTAATGGTGAGGAAAAGGCCCTAAAATTATAGCAAATATTCCTTATATCATTCATGTTATAACATGGCTTTATCTATCGAGATCTGCTCATTTGAAGATAAGCGTGCCTTTCTGCAAATGAGTGTACTGAATATTCACAAGTGGCTTACAATATATTCATTGCCTATTACCATTTTTTATATTTGACTTTATTGTTTATGCTATGACAGTTGTTTCTACCTTTTCTCCCTGTCCCCACCTCCACCCAGCCCCACCCTTTCCCTTCCTTGAAAATGTAACTTAGATCAAGTCAAAACCATGAGGTCCACGTATTATTCTCAAGCCTCTCCTAAAGTTGCTGGCACTGCACCAAGCTGTACAATCCTCAAAACCAAGAGCACTGCTTTTCTCATTAGTGGAATCCCTGGCACCTGACTTAAACTCAGGCAAAAATTGATGCTCAGTGAAAGTGATCTATTTCGTTAACCAAATTGTCACATACGGCTCTCTGACTTTGTCATGGGCCCACATGTCCATATACAAAATTAAAGAAATATGTGTAATCCACCAAACTATCTTTTCATTCAATTCTCAGAAAATGCCTTGTCTCTACTTCCTCGTCTGTGTTTCTGCAGAAAACTCTCTGTCTCATTTGGTAAATCATCACAGAGGTCAACAAATATATTATCTTCTCAGGCTTTTAAGGATTTCATTTCAGACTATAAAATAGGTATTTGTGTAATAAAGTTTGATGTATTTGAAAACCTGAAACTCAGCCTATATGTGTAAAATGAGTAACCAGTGCTCAGCTGATCCATGGAGGCGCCGCTCTATCTGGTCATCACACTAAGCCCACTCTAGCAGAGTTAAGTCAAGCCACAGGCGTTAACCAGGGCAAATGCTTAGGATTTTCCCATCAGCCACAACGGATACCAAAACTACATTGTTTTCCCTACTTACTATATTTTCTGGGTTTTTAAAAAATTAATTATTATTGGTCATCACCCCTTGGTCAGCTTCCTCTTGATTTCTAAGTGATTAGACTATCATGGTTAAGCACAATCTCTAAGATAGACATGATTTATGAAGGCAAATCATCTTGACATACCTACTCCTGCAAGACAAAGCCTCAAGGAAGACCACCATCCACACTGTATCTTGCCAGTCATTATTTTAGATGTGGAAACTTGGAACAAAAATACCTTTTATTGCCTAATACATAGCTTATATACTGCACAAAAGGAAGCATCAAGTCCTCCAAATTAACCAAATCTGTGAGCCACCAATATGAAACTCTATGCAATTAATTCTTACCATAGCAAAAGACTTATACTGCCAAAGAAAACCAGGAACAGAATAAACTAACAATGTCCATTCAATGAGAGTTTTCTTTACTGAACTTTCTAATATGTATCTTCTTCTTTTAGAAACTGAGCATTTCAGTCCTGTCAGACACTCTCACCTGCTTTCACGTCTGCTGTGGGGAAGAGAGGGCTGTCTTTGGTTTCTGATTTGCGGTGAGGTGGTACAGAGGCAGTCATGTTCACACGGAGGTCACAATGTGCAATCTGAATGTATAAATTCAAAATAAAAGGAAATAAAAAGGAAGAAGAGAAAAATAGGTTGCTTCAGTGCCAAGGATGGAGGGTGGAAAGTGCAGGAGGAGGATGTGGGTAGGCAGAAGACAAGTAAGCCAGGAGGAACTTCTGCACCCTTAGAAGAAGGGAGTCAAGGTAGGTTTATTCAGTTCCTCAGGGTTTCGTAGTGAACAAGAACAGACCTCAGACAGCCTCTAGGTTAATCCTATTACAACTCCTAGATTAAAGCAGAACTGACAAAGGTCATCGAAAGACAATGGAGGCATTTAGAAGGGTTAAAAAAATGCACGACAAAAGTCAGCCAGCTACAGCAGAAAGCTGAACACACACGTCAGGGTGAAACAGAACTCGAGGCATGTTACAAAAATTGGATGCAGTGAAAATGCAACTAAGGGAATAACAATTTAATTGGGCTGCTTCCAACAAAATCTTTTATGACTCTACCAGTGCATCACAAAAGTAGTAGCATCGTGACTATTTAGCCACAAACTACCATCTACACAAGACAGAGTGATAACGGATGGAAAGCATTTCACTGCAGTTATGATGAACCAGCAAAGTGATCTTGCAAACAGTAGTGGTTTTCCCCTTCACAAATCCATTTGTTTTTCCTGTGTTGGAAATAATATTGTAAGTAGAATTTAAAAGGTGAACTTTGGGGGTGGGGGCGGTTTGCAGACTCAACTTTTCCTGCAACTGCATCATCAGTTTTCTCCATGGCAAAGCACACAGTGCTGCGTTAAACTCCTTTAGTGTCACAGATCATCGGAGGCAGAGACGGAAAAGCCTCGAGGGAGGTCCGTCTTAGGGCGTAACCCATATGCCTTGAAATGGAAGGAGACATTGATTAAAAGCATTGTTTTACCCCCTTTTATCTTTTTCACCTTGGTCTGTTGCTTAACCACTCTGCATCTCAGTTTTAAAATCAATACCATTGACAAAACACAAAAAGGTTTTTCTTTAGAGGTGTTACTGACGTACAATGTGCATAGGAAGAAGTGTATATATTCAATTGTATAACTCAATAAACACTTACAAACTGAAACCATCCATGTAGCCAGCATCCCACTCAAGACATCGGCCGTTACCAGGACTCTAGAAGCCTGAATTTCGCAAGCATTCCTGGGTCCAAGAAAAATCCATTTTACTAACTTCTTACAGGATATTAGATTTTACTATAATTGAACTTCATATAAATGGAATCATACATTAGGTGCTATTTTTTACTTGGTTTCTTTTGTTCAAATTATTTTTGTCAAATTTCTCCATATTGTGCAATCGTAAAGGTTTTTAGTGAGAATTTTTGGGAAAATAGGGCCATGCTTTATATAGAAAAAAAGAATTAATATTTATTACTATTGTTACAGGAATTAGGTTATGACAAGCAATAATAAAAAGTAATTTTTTTAAGCAGTAATAACAGCAATAGCTCATGACGAACGTCGCTCTATTATGGACAACCCTGCCAACACGTGTACTGCAATTTCTACTCAGTGTGGTCTAAACGCACAAGTCGTCCTCTAAGAACAGATTCTGAGCATGATGCCTATGCTTCCTCACACAGGTAGATGCAAGTGGGACAGCGTTTGTATCCACCCAAGCAAAAGCTCAGTCTACACCACAGGAACCCTGACATTTAAAGATATAGTACACATTTATCACGATTGTCACTTGCTGTTCATTTACATTCCTTTTATGCATCTGTTCAAAAAATAATTAGGATTTTATGCTGTGGTAAATATGCTTGTTCATCCATTAGTGCAAAGCAAAAGATTAATTGCATTACAATGGGAATCAGGCCTGCAACACTCCCAGCCGCAATGATAACAGTGACAGCTGGGTTGCCCACAGTACTTTGTTCTGATAAGCTTCAAAAACAAGTGTAGATGGGAAAATAATTAAACCACTGACAAGGCGGCACCGGCTTTCTTTCCCCTCTTCTTGTATTCAGCTTACACTTACCAAACAAAAAGATGCTCACTGAAAATTAGAAAAGTTTTTTCTACTCTCTTCGCCATCTCCAGATGCACCAGTTTCACAATAGTAATGAGCTGGATTGCTAATGACGGATCTCACTTTTATTTAACTTCTGTGATTTATCTCCACAAGCCAAAGAAGGCACAGGGTTTGAGCTGACCCAGTCTGTTTGGTCACCGTGTGCCGGGAACCCAGCGGACAAAGCTGGCTCTCCGGGCACATGTCCAGCATAATCACACAGGTGGAGTTTCATGCTCTGCTGCACCATCTTAAAATTCTTCATAATCTTTTTTAACAGGAAGCCCCACATTTTAATTTAGTACTGGGCCACATAAACAGATGGAAAGACAACAATATAATCTCTGGGTGTGTGTGCGGGTCCACACTCAGATACAAGTCAGCGACCACATCCACAAGCACCCTCACTGCTGAATCGCCCCCACAAGGTCACAAAACATCAAGCGAGCTTTTGGGGTCTTTCCCCTTCGTTTCCCTGGTCAATTAAAAGAAGGAACTGGTATTACTGAGAAAACATCTGAGAAGGAAGAAAGCTGCTAAACTTGTACTCCAATTGTCTGTCTCCTGGCTATGGGCATTTGTCTTTGGTTCAAAATATACCGACCATTGTTTTAGTGACAATGGAAGTTAATGTTTTTAACCTCGGGCAGGAGTTTTTATCATTCAAGAAAACATCTGTGTAATGATTTGAATAATGATCCAGCCTACATATCACATTGCACCCACCACAAGAAAATAAAAAGAAATGGTTACAGAAGAGCTCAATTCAAATCTTCATTCTTTGATACCTAATCAAGGTGGCAACAAAAAGCAGAGAATTACTCCCAGCTCTGACATTCCCACAATAAGAAATAACTAACAGATGGTTAGGACTGGAACAAAAACGTTTGGATAATCATCTTTGAATTTATCATGGAAGCTCCTCTTATGGGTGGCAGTGACTCCCTTAGAGTCCCATGAAGATCTGGCTCGCGCAAGAATTGCCTGTTGGTAGCAATTCTACTGCTCAGCCAGAAGGTTGCCAGAGCTTATTCTTCTACATAAGCCTTTGATTTTACATCTTAAAGGTCCTTGGATTTGTTAAAAGTTATTAATCAAAATCTTACTTCTTCAAGTCAGAGAATAAGAGTGGGACTTTTGCTACTGACAAGCGCTAAGGGCTTCAAAAACAGGTCAAGTACAACAACAAAACCAGACAGCCAGCTTCAGGGGAAGGGAGATGCAAATTAACTACCGTAGACCAGGGTGTGTTTTAGCCCTGGCAGTAGCCGCTGAGTAATTAGGGCCCAAAGGCCTTCATAAAGGTTATAAGTCTTGTTACTGTGGCTAACCAAATCGGCTTGAGTAATTTTCCTTTCACTGTTGCAATTACGGGGTTTTAACTCACTAGGTAGCAGGTTTTGTGGTGTGTACATATGCGATGTGTCGGGGAAAATGAGCTTCCTGGGCTCCCCTCTAGACCACTTCAGAGCAATAATCATAAATCCGCAGTAAAGGGAAACTGGTTCTTGGGAGAAGCAATTTTAGGGGTGGGTGGAAGGAAGTAGGCGAACTTATCATAAGCAGTGGATCTGCAAAACCGGATTGTACTACCATGATATACATGGTATAATGTAATGTGATATATGGGAATACATTGTAGTTTGATGTTATATAATATACACTTCATATTTTAATTATTACAGGTAAGCATTCATCTTAGATTTTTCTAGAAAATTTAATGCTCCTTAGATCTACTTTCCCCATATGCAAGTGTCCCCTGTCGGGGTTGGGAAACAATGGTCCTTCTGTCTTTCACCTTTTCTTATATAACCTTGTACGCTGACTTGTATTTTAACCTTGTACTTCATTTCGTGGGTCCCATCATCAGGTTTGTCTCTTCTTATCCTGACATAGTACCTGGTATTAGGATGGACAGGAGGGTCAATAGTTTGAGAGAAGAAATGGGCTTGATTTCTTGAGGTAACATTTCAGTTCTGTGAATTGAGTAGTATGGTTAATTTATCTGAACTATAGTTTCCTTACTTTTGAAATGGGAAAGTAATGCTTTTAGAGGTTTTGTGAGGACACTGAATGTAAAAAACTATGGGAAAGTGCTTTTTTAAGCTTAATAATATTTGTCTGCCTATCTATCTACCTATCTACCTCCCTATCTGGTTCTCTCCCTATATCTTCCATCCACCTATCTACCCGTTGACTTAATCCCATCCTTGAAGTGAAGATACACATATTGACAGAGCTTAACTGTTTTGATTCACTTTATTTAAAATATAAGATCTATCTTACTAATACATATTTGATATAATTTCAAAGTACTTTTGACATTTAATTAATAATAGTAAAAAAATAATTATAGAACATGGTTTTAATGTGGCCAAAGAAGGTATTCTGTTCACAGCTGAGCATGTAATGAAGCTAGGAACTGGTGCTGTGTTGGCACTTCTGTCACCACAGGGCTATCAGTAAATGAAAGTGTATTTGCACCTCCACAAATTTTACATCCCACACCAAAGATCCCACACATTGTTGAAATTTGAAATATCAGTGTGTGTCATACAGTCAAGTTTTTTCCTTAAAATTTTGTTGAGTCTGGATGACAAATACGTACTTTTGCACATAACTATGAAGAATTTGTATTCTTCAAGGGCTCAGTTCTAAGCTCTTCTCTCTCCCCTCTCTATATTTCCTTCCTCCATTATATAAGTCTATAGAGATGACTCTTTAACTTCTATGTTTTGCCCATAGTTTTCATTTCAGCTTCAAACCTTATATCCCACCACCTCTTGGGTTTTATGAAGACACCACCAACTAAATATGGGCAGGCAACCTTCCTCCACAAACCTAGTGCCCTTCCAACATTTTCACTGTTGGCAAATGGTACCACCATGCACTCGGTTTAGCAAGCAAGAGCCCTAGGTGTCATCGCTGATGCCCTCTTCCCTTACCCTCCATAGCACATCCAGTCATCCACCCTTGTCCATTTTAACTGTCTATCAGAATTCTGGAAAGTAGAAGGCATTTCTCTGCTCCATTGCCACTTTCACCCTGGTCGGAGCTAGCTTCATCTTTGACCCGATCTTCTGCAATAGCCCCTGTATTAATTTCTGAAGGCTGCTGTAACAAATTATCAAAAACTGGGTAGCTTAAAACTACAGAAATGTTTTGCTCATCATTCTGGAGGATAGAAGTCTGATATTTGGTGTCAGTGGGACCATACTTTCTCTGATAGCTCTAGGGAAGAATCCTTCCTTGATGTTCCAGCTTCAGTGCTTTCTGATAATCCTTGGCATTTCTTGTCTTTCGATGCTTCACTCCACTCATATGGTTGTCCTCTCCTTGTGTCTTCACATTATATTACCTCTGGATATGCCTGTGTCTGTGTTCAAATTTCCCTCTTTCATAATACAATATGGCACCACAAGGATGATCTCATTTTAACTGGAGTACCTCTGTAAAGCCTTACTTTCCAGTAAGATCACATTCTGAGGTGCTGTTTATTCTTGTCTGGAAAGCTCTTTCTTTTATCTTTTCTTTCTTTTACTTTTATTTTTTACCTAGTTTACTCATATACATCCTCAGATTGTCTCCTTTCCAGAATGAAGATTTTGTACCTGTGTAAAAAATGTGATTAATATCTACCCCTTCAGTTAGACTCTGAGATTCATTGAGGGCTTAATTATGTCTGGCTTTGTTCATCAATCTGGCTCCAGTTTCTAGTGTAATGACTGGCACATCACAAGTGTTCAATATTTTTTTGATATGAAGAATCAATGATTAAATGAATCACATGTATATGCTTATCTCCTCAAACTCTTTATGGTGACAGACTAGCTGACTTTTCTCAATCTTTTGTGAAATATAAAACGGTACTTGGGTCACCATGGGCCAATAACCATAGACTACCTGTAGAGCACCCTTGGTCTCTATGTCTCCCCTAGGTTAGCAATTCAGTTAGCCTAAGAATTTGGAACTAAACTGCTCTCTCTGCAGGAAAAGAAACTTATATAATTGATTTTTTAAAATTAAAACCTGTACAATAAAGCATCGCCATTTAACTCATTCACTTTCCCAGAAAACTGCAACTGGATCACTGGACAGTATTCAATCAAAGGTAACTGCTGTCTGCTCGTTCTCTTTGTGCTCCCTCTATGGCTTTTTTAAGGGGGGATGCCCAGCTATAAAGTAAGCTAAGCATAACTATTTGCCACTTTGATCAGCCTAGCCTGTTGATATTTGGTCAGCTACCATGAGTTAGAGTGATTGCATCGGTGAGAACTCTCCATCTGAAAGTGATATTGATAGATGACCTGTCTCCTGGGTTGTCAAAAGTACTGATTGCTAATCTAAGAGTAACTGCTGGTAGTATCATTTCCTCCAGAAAGAAATGGGAAGGCTAATTGGATACACAAACGAAGCTTTTTGGACAAAGAAGCCTTTAGCAGCCGAGACTCAGAATTATTAATAATGAGTATAAAACACAGTATTTTGAACTCTATACTTAGGAATAGTCATATCTATGTGTTTTTAAACCTTGTTTTGCCTTAGTTTGGGTTTCCCTGAAATCAGAGAGTTTCCAGCAAGTTGAGTAGGTGTTCTCTCTTGGTCACTGGGAGTCCTGGCAAAGTTTCAGGTGGAAATTTTCTATCTCAGGGGCTCCTACTCATTTGAAATGGACTAGAATTATCTGTCTGGCATAAAACTAATTTTGCAGCAAGTGGTGCATGTTCTAGGACATTTATGGTGAAAGTTATTAATTAAACTTCCAAACAAAAAGAAAAATAATTGTCTATTCTAGAGATTTTCAACATTTTTTAATCTCATGGCACACATAAACTAATTACTAAAATTCTGTGGCACACCCAAAAATATGTTATATTTTTTGCTAATGTGACAAGTGGTATAATTTTGATCATTTTACCAAAGAACAGTAATCACCTACCCATTTTGCTCTAAAGTGACTTTTTAAAAAATCAGATGCCTACAGTTATATATAAAGATTTCTGTTACCAAGAATTAACCAATAAGATGCAACCTTATTATGCAATGTGACCTATAAGAAGCAACTCTATTATATGACCTATATATTTATGGTTCAAGACAGGGCATTCATACCAGATGGCTACTGATGTATTGACTGTTGTCATTTTTTTATGCGACAATCTAAGGGAAAAGAGATTAGTGCCCCTAAGTAGTCACCTATTGAATGTTTTAAAAATTCTTGAGGCACACCCATTGAAAATTGCTGGTCTATACCAAAGATTTTTAAATGAAGTAAATTAAGATTTCTTCCCAGAATATCTGGTTATCACATCAATCATTGCCTTCGCTAGTCAATATTCATTACATTCTTGAACTAAGAACCTACTGAGCGAGAGGTGATAAATTAGCCAGGGTCCTGAAAGGAAAGAGATGAGCCATTCTGCCACAGACTGCCATGGGGGTCCCATATTTTAGAGGACCCTGCTCTACTTCTTTTCCAACCACATCTTTCCTCATAGGACAAAAAGTCTATGTTTTAAGGAGCTGTGTCCTTCAGAGCCATGTACCTGTTTCTAGACTATGCTTCAGGTACCTGGTGCTCTTAGTATTTCCTGCCCAGATGATCTGTACCTACTGGAAAGTTCTGTTAGGGCCCCTTCAGAAAACTCAACTTGCCAAAGACAAACTACTTCACCAGTGTGCAAACCCATTAGCTCAATAGGTGGCCAAGAGATGGCTGTGCTTCTGCAGACGGCTCTTAAATATATGAGCTGGGGTGTTGACACATATGTGCATGAGACCCCTCAGAGTGCAGGATGGTGTCCGTATGGAAGAGAACAGAGAGACAAGCCAGTGTTCCTGAATGTGGAACATTGCCTCAATGTTCCAGCATGGAACTCTAAGAAGCCCGGTCACCTTCTATTTAAACCGGGTCTTTCAGGTCATTTGTAGAAAAACATTTGTTGCGGTAGAAAAGTGGAAGATTCTTTAAGCAGTTTGGTAAAATGATTTTAAATCTCATAAACATTTGATATGGGATACATGGCATGCATCTCACATATTGACATAAGATATATGATATGTGTGTCTCGATTTCCCCTGCCCCTCCCCACATATGTTAGGGAAGATCTGCAGTGGCCACACACAAAAGAATGGATAAACAGAGCTTAATGAAGCAATGTTTACAAATGTGTTAGAAGGACTGAGAGAAATTAGATGATAGCCTCAGCAGGAATCTACTACCATTCCTAAGCCTCAGGTCAAGGAGGGGATATGTTAAGGGGACTTGGAGAGAAATCAGCTAAGGAGAAGGCTTTCCTTCAGACGTTGTAGCTTTTAGTGAGAGAAATGTAGGCACTGACAACGCATAGCCCGTCAGAGACAGACAGGTAAATGACTACCACAGGCTTCTCTCTTCCACCCTCTCATTTCCTGGTCGGACCTTCTTTTGGCTTCAGGAGACAGATGGAAAGAAAGCCTCGTTGACACAATGCATAGAGCACAGCCTTCCAGCCGACGGTGCAGAAAGGAGAACGGTGGAGAGAAGAAGGACGCATGTGAAGAGGATTCAGCATGTGCTGCAGTCAGAGTTCAGATCTAAACCCTTTCCCTTTATAACTAAGGGCCTTAAGTATGCCATTAATCAAGCTGAAGTCTCCATCTCCTTCTCTGTAAAGTGGGTCTTTTAATAACATGTCCATTGTGAAGATGTAAGGATTAAATATTAATATGCGTAAAGCACCGAGTTGAGTAACAGATAGATGCTTAGCAAACATTAGCATATACTAGGTGCCTGTGGAATTCTATAAGGTAAAGTCAGGGCTCTTAGTACTTCCAATCATAGAACTTATCATTTATCTGTTGAAAAACAAACATTTTTGAGTGCCTGCTATGTATGTATCAACCACTCTGCTGTACCATGGGGTACAGAAACTAAGATTTTATTTTATTTTTTTACTTTTCACTAACATTCCTGAGCATCTGCTTTAACTTAACTTGTAATTAGATGTACAAGGACAAAGATTATGTACATTGACTCAAATAGAAAGTTGACAAAGTTCGACCCTGTGACAACTATCAAAATATGATAATAAATGTATTACAGGTAGCTGGAGGGAGAACCCTAGATTAGCTTGTAGTGGCACAAATAATAAATACTTGGCAAGAGTGTAGGGCCAACTTAGATTTGGAGACTGATAAAGATATATAAGCAGAAAACTGAAGATCTGTACAAGTTAGAAAGACCCAAGTTTCAGAAATAGGTATTTCTGGGATTTTTAACCCCAATTCTCTCACTCGCTATGTTACTCTGAGAAAGTCACCTTACTTACCTCTGTGAGTCTATTTTATGTTTTTCAATTTATAATTATAATAGCTATCTTATCTAAAATAGGGATGTTATGACTATTAGGGCAATTTATACACATAAATATGAATACTTGAGTATCAAGTTATAATACATACTTCCTAGAGAAAGTCTACCGCCCTCAGAGCAACTTTCCCTCTCTCTTCTGACATTCCGTTGGCAGCCAAGCCCCTGCAACCCAAAAGGAACTCCACAAAGTACATCAGCAGTCAAAGGGTAAGGATTACATCTTTGCATAGAGAGCAGCGTCAAGATAGGAAGACAACACTGCATAGAAATACAAAAGTTAATGGATGTATAATTTGTGAGAGAGTGATAATCTTAAATAAGGTGATGAGACTCTGAAGATTTAAAAATAATTATCCATTTTACAAAATGCAACATGATAAGAAATAATACTTCAAAGCCCATTTGTATAAGTGCTTTAGAATAATCAGTCTACTAAAAGGAAACATAGAAAATGTTCCCTATCTTGAATTTCTCTTTCTAGAGTGAACTTATTTTTAAATGAACAGAGAAGGGTATTTAAAATTTTCCCAGATAATGTGTCAAAAATCCTAGAGGGTAACAGAAATGCTCTAACTGCAGATGGCAAGAAAGAGCGAGGCGCGAGGGGTTCAACAGTAAAGTGTGATAAAGCCAAATGTTAACACGTGTTTTTTTTTAAATTACCTTCTTCAGTATTTAGTAAGATTTTCATCCTTTGGCATTAATGATCGTAAATGAAGTTTTATGAGAAGAATATTCAACACATCCAACATCTGACTCATATTTTCGAGGTTGATGCAGTAGTGAGGATAACACAATATTTCCTTAGGTAACGTCTCGGTATTACAGCTGTTAAATTAAATTTCATCAACATTTACTGTGTGAATGTCACATAAAAATCACAGGGTTAGACGGATACTGGGGGGAAACACGAGCAATTTTGTTAAAGAACTTCAAGGGTGTTACAGTTTCTTGACCTTTAGGAGGGTTACGTGGAGATGAGGAGGTCTCTGGGTGTCTGCAACCTCTTTCACTCGGTGACACTTCTTTCTTTAAGTGCCACCCTGCTGGCTACAAAATTTTGACAGGAATGGGCCATGATGTACTATTGATTATCTTTCAAAGTGTTGCTAAGTGTTTCTTGGCAAACATAAAAGCCAATCTAAAGATAAAGGCCCAAAGCAAACACACGGGATCCAAACACAGGGGAAGGACCTCTTTGAAACGGGGTAACGCCCTCCG
Organism: Mormoops blainvillei; assembly: GCA_004026545.1. Taxonomy (NCBI): domain Eukaryota; kingdom Metazoa; phylum Chordata; class Mammalia; order Chiroptera; family Mormoopidae; genus Mormoops; species Mormoops blainvillei. The sequence goes on from PVJD01001515.1 coordinate 33,391, forward strand.
AAAAAGATATGGAGATGATTTGGAAATCAACACCACTGCTGTATAAAGCAGCTTCCCACATTTGTCACTGAAAAGAGGATGGTAGAGATTGCTTTCTCTAGGCACCTTCCTGACTTTGGCAAGAGTACAAATGGAGAGATGTTTACCATATGTCTAAATAGTTAAGAGGTAGAGATCAAGCTCACTGCTACAAAAATGTTCTAATCTTGACCTCTAAAAGGGCCCAGAAGGTCAGATTTGAATTTAGAGTTTCAGACTCTTCAGACTCCTGTGCCAGGAACTGGCTTCATAGGAAGTCTGACCTGGCTCAGCAACCTTCTTTTTTATACCTTTTTCCATGACATTTGGGGGACAACAGAGCCTGCAGTCTCAAGCTCTACCCACATGCCCCTTCCCCAATGACCTTCACTGAGGCCTAGAGGTCAGTATATTACCAGCAAAGTCCACCCTCGAGGATAGATTCAGCCTTGGAGACTCAAGTACAGATGAGATGCACAAGTACAAAGTATACATTCATTGTCAGGGTCAATGAAGGCAGGAATTCTTGCGTTCTGGTATCCATGGCATAATCTGTAAGAGGACAGGAGCTAAACATGGACACATTTCTGGGGCCTTGGGTAATTATTGCCTAACAGGAAAGGGTATGATGAGAGCAGAGTCAGAACAGACCCATTAAAGTGTAGGATGCAATGCTCAGGTCCCTCTCGTCAAGGTCTGAGAGAAGTACTGTTTCCCGTAGACATATACTCTAAGCAAACAATGAAAAAAATCCATTAACTTCCCACCTTGAAAGTCATCATGTAACTAATTTCAGTTTATAGTGAAAATGGAGCAGTGAGGACACTGAGCAGAGATGTAAAATGTCACCATGACCCTCAATAAATACAGCAACCAGAACAGATAGACATAGGAATATGAATGCCAAACAGATTTAATACAATGATCAAAGGCATAAAATAGTAAAGGCAGGAAAGTTAACCCCTAAATTATCAATAAGTGAAGAAATAATGTACCCGACAACAGATTCAGAGAGGGAGCTAGCCAAGACCACCGTTACGTAAACTAGAAGAGATTCAGCCCCAGGTCTATACGTCTCTAAAACCCCACGTTTTTCTACTTCTTGGAAACTGTCTCTGGAGGTATGAAGATTCTATGAGAGATACCTGTTCACACCTTCCTTTCTCCTATAGTTTCCTGCAGAAATATTTTAAAGGACCACTTTTTAATACTTAGCTTTTCCTACATTCACTCTTAATTCCCTTCCCACCAGTTCCTTTCAGAAACAGCTAGGATGACTTATTTTAGTTTTGTTTATTTTCCCTTTTTCCACAATCTGTCTTCCTCTTATAGGCTGTCTACCAACTCACCAGACTTCCAGAATTCTGATCTGTGAAGCTCAGCAGGGAATACTGCTTATCTGGGCATTTCAGAAGAAGAGAAAAATGTGCCTTTGAAGAACAAACTCTATCTCCACCCCACCCTCCAGGCCTCACTTGGCTCATTACCCATTCAAAAAAAAAAAAAATTTCTTTGTTGCAAGTTTTGTACTAGGTGATCATGAGAAGAATTAAGTGATGTGAATTCCTTAATTTCATGCTGAGAGGATCAGCAAATTATAACAGAAAGAGAATGTGAAGGGGATCAGTGCCCTGTCTAGTTTGAAACTTTCTCTATATCCACCGGGGAGGCCTGGACACCCAACGTTGTCTACAAAAATAAACAACAAATCATTGGATAAATAAAAACAGTGGCCCTTATTTATTAGACACCTTTTCAGAAACTAGTTATGAGAGGCTGTATGTGGAATGATAGTGGCATGTTCAACTATTTTGGAATGTTATGCCTTCATACAGATCATATGTACTTCTGGTTTATGACGCTTTATATTTACAATTTTAAATTTCTGAATTTCTCTGTGAGTTACTTTTCTCCTCATGTAAGAGATAAGAATAAAAGATAGTGAGAAACGGAGAAAGTTCCTCCAAGGTCACGGGAGATGAGAGCTGTGATTACAGATCATCTGTTTGAATCCAGCTCACCACGGAGCCACCCTGCTCCTACAAAGTAAACCGAGGGAAAAAAAATAACCAAAAATTTAGGGGGAAATCATTCTAACAACTGAGGGGTCAAACCTTTGTCATACCCAGCTTATCCTTCTTGATGGATTACAAGTCTCAGTGGCTCTTGGAACAATAGCCTAACTTGGTAGAGAATGTAAGATTCTTAGGGTGAGAGAGACTTGGGTTAGAATGTTAGTTCTCTCTTTAATTACTTATGAGACCTGAGACAAGTCATATATCCTAAATCTTAGCTTACTCTCTGGAAAACATATATTACAGACATGAATTCTAGTCCAGAGCGAGAGTGAGAAAAAATAAAGTAACTTTATTTTTTTTCAATTTTATTTCTATCTGTAGCTTTCATTATGCAAACGGGATAGAAATATATTCTCAGTCAATTGGGTGCCCCATCCTATGCCCCTTCCCCATGGAATTTGAGAAGGCTTACAAGGGTGTTGGCGGTGGACAGTAAGGAGTTGTTCTGGAGAGCAGTCTTTAAGGCCGGCATTGGTTTACATTGTCTTGAGACTCTAATTCATGAAAGCCACTGTTGAGCGTTTATATGTCCTGTGACTTTCTTAGCTGTATGAGTTTCCTTACGGGGCATAGAGTAATCCTTCTTCTGACTCCAAAATATGCTGGGACAAGAGATTCTCTATGACACTACATCCTCATCTGCCTAGTATGGCAATTGCCATTTGTACTGCAGGGTCCTGACCTGCCTCTGGGCTCTAGACGTCCAGTGGGCCAGCAGTGAACGTGCCTACCTACACAGCATGGTTGTGGCCCAGAGACCTTGTATATAAACTCTTCCTTTATGCATCAAACTTATTGTCAGTAATATGTTCATATTACATGTGAATAATAATAATAATGGTCAGAAAAGGAATGTAGTGAAAATTGTCTTTTACTAAACTTTGCATGTATAACCATGCCAGTGAAAAATAAATAAATAATAAATATAACAATACAAAAAAGTATTGAATTTGTGCTTTCTAATTATACTAACCTTTCTTCAGAGAAAATTTAAAATAAATAATGCTGCATTGCTGTGATAAAACTATTATGATTTAATAATAATTACAATAAGATGGAAAATGTTAAAGATATTATTTCAATTCAATAAAATACTTCATGCATGAAGTAAAATATACATTCAACCAACAAAAATATATTTCACAGTTCATGCTCTATTTAACTCTTTTAAAATTTAAGCACAAATAAAAATTTCATTAGTCACACATTATGACAGAAGTGAAATAGTTCAAGTCCTATTTTCTCATCTTTATAACCACTGTGTTATTATTGTTTATCTAGAATGTTGTGTTGAAAGGCAGTGGATGGAGCCATTGCCTGCTGCAGGAGGGAGTTGGAGTGGCTGAACCTTCACAAAGTCACTCTAGAAATGAATCTGCTTATAGTGGATCAGATGCGTTAGGGGCCCAATTAGTTTCCTGTGGTTTCTGTATCAAATTACTTGGTGCTTGAAAACAACAGAAAAATCTAAAATCAAGGTGTCGACAGGGCCACCCTCCCTCCACAGACCCTAGGGGAGATTTTCCCTCTTGTCCGCCAGCTTCTGGTGACCACCACCATTCCTGGGCTTGTGGCTGCATCACTCTGATCTCTGCCTCTGTCTTCAAATGGCCTCTCCTCTTTTCTATGCGTCTCTCCAATGTGGGTCTTTGATAAGAGTATTTGCCATTGGTTTGGAGGCCCCTTTCTTCGAGAATCCAGGATAATTTCATCTCAGGAAACTTAACGACATCCTCAGAGACCATGTGTCTCACATGGGTTCCTAGGATTATGGGGTGAGGAGCCACCATTCATCCACTACGGAGGCTAATTTAATAACTGGGAGTTCTCTGAGTAGCTTCTATGTAGAGTACAAGAGCACAAACAATTAGCTCATTCTAACTGCAAGCTTACATTATGTTATTAAAACTGCACATTCACTGCAATCATGATTCAGAACTTAGACTAAGAAAATATCTTCATCTGGGAGAAGCACTTTATTACCGACATTGTTTAGAATAACCTGTCCATGGTGATCTTGAAAAGAAGGCTGCTAGTTGGTTTTATTGCTGTTGTTGAATCCTGGTCAGACAACACACCCCTACATTCTCCCCAGTTACCTTTGTTCTCCCCACAAGGCACAAGACACTCTATCTGCATCCCCTTAAGTGTTTCTGTTGGTTCATCAGCTCCTGGGATTTGGCCCAGAGGCTGGGCACAGGGCTCCTTCCTTTGGAATTCACCTCCAATTCTGTCTCATTCTGTTTCCTAAATCTCATTTTTCTCTCATCCTAGAGAATCCTTTCCTAGTGCACAGGCCAGAGGGTAACGTGGCAATGGCAGCACATGAGACTTAAATATGCCATCCATTTGTTCCCCAAGTTTTTCCTCTATGCCAGCAGCGAGATTCCCTTAGGAACCTAAGCACTTTCAACCACGTCATCTTAAAAAGGCTCTGTCTTTCTGGCTTTTTGTTTCACATCTTTTCCCTAAGGCATACCACACTTTGAAAACACTGCTGCAGAAAATGAACCCTACTCTTTTGGGTTGCTGACTGTGTTTCCCCACCAACAGAAGCAGAGGCATTCCCTTAAGACTTACTTATTTTCCAAGCGCCTCACTTGACCAGAAGATTGAAATATTTTTCCTTAGGTCTCCAGCTTCAGCATCAGTTAAGTTCACTTGGCCTGGGAAAGGTATGGATGTGGATGACATCTAGGTTACAGGCTCAATTCCTATGTCTTTGGTAATCACCATACACGGGGCAGCAAGTTGGGCATATTGAAATTCAGAGTAGCTTCCCCTCACCAGTCAACTATCTTCTATACGCATATACCCTCCCATCACATGCCTCCATGGAAAACAGAAGCCAAAACACACAGCACAGCTCCTGAACACGCAGGGTCAAGGACAAAGTGCACGATCTAATCCTCAGGTCTCATGGACCAAAGAACACCCACTGGCATTACGTTTCCCAAACACGGCTCCCCCCACCCAATCAGCACCTTAGCCGCCTTTTCACATGGCGGCTGTTAGACTAACATGATATGTGTCCTATGCTATTCTGAAATTAACTGTATAAAGGAAATCTTTTAAAAGGCACATTTTTTTTTTTATTCTGGAACTCTTCCCCAGAAACATCTATGAATTCTTAAAAAGTGAGTTATTAAAGTTCTTCGTGTGCTTGTGTTTCATAATTCATTCACCTCCAAGAGAACTAGACGAGGTCTGAGAATTCTGTTTCTGCCACTGAGTTTCCGTTCTCCTTCCGTAATTTCCTTTCTTATGTTTTCCACAAAGTTGCAATTTCCTCTTTCTAAACTTTATTATAAAGTTTCTGTCTTAAGATACCATATTTGTAAAATGGATTTGTGACAAGTTTCACTGAAGGTTTGTTTTTTTTAATATACAAGTGTTTCCAGGCAAGATCTCAATGCTGTTGTATGAGTGGATGAGAAAATGAGGTTGCCAAATGGCAGCCTTACAAAAAAGACACAACTCTGGGGGCAGAACAAGAGCGGAGAGTACAGCTGCCAGGACTGTGACCAGTGAAGAGTGCAGTATGCGGATCAAACCAGACCATTACCATTTCTGTCTATAAAAACTGTCCACAATGCTTCGGAATACAACAGTAAATAGAAAAACGTATCTAGAAATTAATGCCCTGGATTTAATTGTATTTAGAAGATCAAAGAAAGCAGAAAGAAGGGGGAAATGTGTGCTGCCCTTATTTTATGTCAGCTATGCATACATGCTATCTCTTGTAATCTTATGGAAATCCTGGAGATAGGTATCAGTGCCATCCCATTTTACAGAAAAATGTCTAACGCGGTCTAACTAACTAGGTCAGTTCCTCCACTAACACACTCTCTTCGGTAATGTTCATCACAGTTGAGACTGTCTATTTGTAGGACCTTTGACTGATGTTGTCTCCCCTGTATTATTAATCTTAGAGATAGCAGCAACCATGCCTCTTGTTCATTTGTGTTTGGTTTCACAAAGTACTCCCAGTACCAAGTTTAAAAAAAAAATCATATGTACCAGGTGCTTAATATGTATTTGTTAAATGAATGAACTGGCTTCGTGCCTTAGTGTTAGAAACTGACAGCACTGGGGTCAGGATCTCTGCCTCTGGTGGGAAAGCTCACCATAATAATTACTCTACCGTTGTCTTGCTCATTTACTTCCAACAATTGCTTCAACTCTGTAAGATGGGCTTCTAGATAGTGTTGTAAACAGACATGATAATATTCCTATGGTCTCATCTCTGGGCCATTGTACAGTCACTTAATGGCGACCTTTTCCGCCGATCCCAGGAATCCTGTCGTTAATCATGCAGCATGTTCCAAAGCTCACCTGCTGTATCTACAGTTTGCTGCTATTATGCATGAAATGCCTGATTTGGGTCATAAAATTGAAACCCTGGGAGTCTTAAAAGAGACCTTCTTAAACAATAATGCATCTGTAGATTTTCCCCTTGGTGTCTACAAATAGAATAACTGCGGTACCAGATGCCTGCCAAATTTGACAGGAAAAAAATATATTGCTATTTAAATATTGTACTAGATGACTACAGAGGTTAAAATGGGACTCCCATTATCAGAGGTCAAATAGCACAGAAGCTTGATCGATTTATATTAAAACCCTTGGATCTAACTACACATCACTGTGTGCACATAGACTCTTTCTTGCACCTTTAAAGCTGTGACGATGCTCTAAACATTTCTGGAATTTAAAAAGGTGTAAAAGGCTTGCCCTTACTGGTCATATTATCACTCTTCTCATAGCCCCTCTCACCAGGCTTATATCCCTGTCTCCCCGGGGAAGAATCCTCCCGTCCAAGACCAACTGCTGAGCAAGTACAAGAACGGCTCCTTGCCAAATTGGTGTTCTGCCACCTTAACTCCTTACTGGTAACAGATTAAAGGTATAAACAAATAAGTCAAATATCAGATTAGTTTAAAACCTATTTCAAAATCATGGTCCAAGGAAATAAGTGAAAAAATTATAAAATAAGGTTTAGAGCCAGCATTCGGGAGCAGTGCTGATGGAAGATGAGCATTGCTGGGAAGTTTTTCACACCCATTCTCCACTAAATATAAAAATCCGATAATACCTTTATTCACTTTTAATAACCCTCTCTCCTGGAGGTTGAAATACTTCAAATAGACATATTGATTGTATATCCACATCTTATAATAGTTTTTAGCAATGTACAGAATGTGGTAATTTTAGAGCCATGGTTATTATTTGGGTCCACTTGAATGAGAGGATTCATTTTTTTATTATTATTATTATAAAGTACAATCAACACAATCTGAATAACTATTTCCAGAGATCTAAATCTGTAATGCAGACACAGTCCAGCTCTACATTACTATTCTTAAGGTTAAGCTTTAGGAAAAAGTGAATTTTACTTTAACGATTGCTAGTTTCACTTTACTTATCATTTCTCATATCTGTGTGTATTTATGGACTAGATTATGCTGCTCTAAAAACACCAAGTATTGTTGGCTTAAGAAAACAATGATATACACCTCACTTACACTTTCTGTCAATGTCTGGGTGGTGGGGCATGCACCCTGTTCATTACCATTGCATTTCAGGTCAATGGAGGAATCACTATGTGGAAATCAAAAGCTGTCACAAGAAAGAAAGCTCTAGAGGACCTTTGTACAAGCAATGAAATTCTCATACTGGAAGTAATACGTGTTACCTTTGCTCGTTACTCATTGGCCAGGACTATCGCTTGCCCCATTGAAACAAGGGAGTCCCAGAAATGTAATGATACCCAGTGGCTGGAAAGTGATAAGGGAGAAAGGATTAATAAGCAGCATTCATAACCGCCTGAGATTTATTACTTTCAGAGGAAGATAAATTGGTGAGAAGACCTCGAAAAGGGGATCTTCCAATGGAAGAAGGCTTAGCAGTGTAAAGTTTATTTTAATCTGCCTTATTGCAGTATTCCTGTTATTCTAGACCCCTCTGTTTTTTGCTTGATTTTCTTTTTCATTATTGAACATTCCCAGTGATATTCTAAATTACCATTTATCTTACAATATCTTATATGCACCATGGGCGATAGGATACAGGTGACTGGTGGTTTTTTGTTTGTTTGTTTTTCCTTCCTTTTTTTCCTATGTAGGATATAGGAAATTGCTTTGGTAGGCATCTCCTCTGTTGCCTCTGATATTTGGGGTGGGAGGATGCCTCTTATTCAAAGCAAAATATCTGGAGTTTAAAACTCAAAAGGACTCCTGTAACTGCACAGAAATTCTATTCCTTTAATATGACCTTATCTCCTTTTTTTCCTTTTGATTCAGACTGGTCTCATCCAGCATCATGACTCACCCACCACCCTGTCCACTGAACATCCACTCCCTTAATTATTAAGCCCTCAGGACAATGCGGTTCTGGTTATCTTAGGCAAAAGCCTTGGGTCTGTTGACCTCAGAGATTATCAGTCAAATTAGAGGTAACTTCTAGGCCTCAGCTGTGTTTCAGCTCCAGACTCAGAAAAGCAGAAGGACCCCACTGACCACTCTTGTGAAACCAGACAGAGTGACACCATGGTTGTCATCAGCACCAGAGGCAATGATCAGCTACTGTACTTTGGCCCCAACCAGTCAATAGAGCCCACCTATCCCAACTCCTTTGACCACCTTGATTAATGACTTTTCCTCTATTATGACCTTTGCCCTGGAAGCCATCAGGAACCCAGGTATTTGAGCACTACTTTACCTGTGTATAACTCTGGGTTTGGCTCCATTCCCTCAGCTAATGCACCCTTACTTTCTCAGCAACAAACTCCTTTTCACATTTGATTGGGCTTTGATGTGTGCAGGCAAATGGACCTGTGTAGTTTGGTGACATTCTGATTAAAAGATTATCTTATGTTGTTAATGTCATATATCAAAGCTCCATATAATGGACAATTTCCTTGATAAAATGTTATTAAAAGGAAGAGAACGGTGTCTTTATCTCTTCAGATATCATGAATTTTGGGGGGAGAAAAATATCTGTTATTACAAAAGGAATCAACCAATTGTAGATGAAAAGGGGCCACATAGAAAACCTGACAAGGTCAGGGGAGGTTGATGTGGCAGCTTTACAAACTCAGAGACCTGAAGTAACTACAAAAGGTGGTCTGAAATTAAAACTTACTAACTAAAAGCCGGTCAAGGTGGGCAGTCACTGCCCTAGGCTGGAATTTTCTGTACAAAAAGTCAATGTTTACCTTAACTAAGCTTGTCTAATTGTCTTTTTGCATCCATGATAACATACCTTTGGAAAGTCAGGTAACTTCCCTTTTAACAAACTCCACGGGGCACAACCACCACACCAGAGCAGAGACCACAAATCCCCTCATTGTTTTTATTATCAAGTTAATTTTTTGCTGTTTATCCTGTACCCACCTATGTAAAAGAAGTATATGTCTATCTTTAATGTTTTTATTCAATCCTAAAGGCTCCCCCCTCCCCTTGCTTTCTCCTGCCCCCCGAATCTATCACCACTGTATTCCCTGTAACCCCTTTATGCCTCCTCTTTTGATTGTAATATATAAAATAAGATACAAAGCTGCCATTTTCTGGAGAGTTTTCTGAATCTGTTGAGGTTTCACTTCACGGTAACTGTCCTCACTTTGGCTCAAATAGATTCATACAAATTCTTTCGGGCTTGGATCTCAGGTTTGTAACCCAACAAACTGGGGCTCAGCCACATGGTGCCTTGACACATGACCCAACAGTTAGTGTTGAAGGGAACAGGTTTTTATTAACAGGATTCCAACCTGGGCGGGGGTCGGGGGGTGTCTTAGGGGGCTTAGAGTACTCCTGCTCAGAGCCCTCCTCTCCCGTGAGACCCAGTACTTCCCTTGCTCCTCAAAAGGCTAAAACTCAAAACCATGCCCAGAAGCTCCCCATATCCTTATCTGTTCTTAAGCCAGCTGTGCAAACAGATCTCCAGCCTCTCTGGGATGGGTACGTGCGGGTTTCTGAGTCGCCATCCTCTCATAGCAGCTCTCTCCTTCAGGTTCTGGGATGTGCTGTTCTCAGCCTCCGTGTAATGGTTCAGGAAGATAAGTGCTGTGTTACATCGGATCGTGGTGGAGTCCAGGGAGGCACTCATCCCAAGAGAGTGGCTTCTCTCTACATCCTTCAGAGAAGCAGAAGTAGCTCCCCTCTCACTACAGACTACATGGCTTTTCTCCACGGTGGACTCTCTCCCTTACATACCAGACCCAGTGGCCAACATCCTCTTACACCCTTTCAGCCAGCATGGCTTCTTCCTTCTCTCTCAGCCCACCCTTATTTTGAATGTTCAGCCTGGAACTTCCTATGTGACCTCATATCTGGCCCCTCCTATGATGTGTTAGCATCTGTCATTCTTGCCAGTTCCCCATATCTTTTAACTTCACTCAGCTGCCATCTTTAGTCAAGACAAGAGTCCCCAGTGACTTCTGGGGTGGGCATCTGCCCCCCGCCTCTGAGAAGGCACTGTATAAGCTCCCTTGGCTATGTCACAAGTCCCTGAATGCTCTCAGTCCTGTACACCTTTCACACTGGACAACTGTCTTCTCCCCTTCAAGAAAGGTAGGGCTATTAACTTGCAATTGTTATGCAAAGTATCTTAAAAGCCTATCGTCCACTTCCCTGTTCCCCTAATCAAGGGTGGCGGGGGTTTTCTCCCATTTTCAGGGGACCCTCGCTCTACACCCCATTATAGATTGACATAGTATAAATGGAAAAATGTAGCCTTTGAGCTGCATTTGGAAGGCTATTTTCTCCCTCCCTATAATATCAGCCAAGGAAAAACTAAAAACACAAGGTAAAAGCATTTTCTAAGATTTTAAGATTCTGCAAGGAAGACAAAGATTGGTCTCTGTTTTGCATAAATTACTTGGTCACCACAAAGAGTTCAAGGTTACTGAGGAGATGCAGTATTGACAAAAAGGAAATAGAGATAAGAGCAATTAAATTAAGAAGAACATAGAAGGGAAAATAAAATACGTAAAAGAAAACACAGCAGATTAAGTGCATTCTCTTTCTCCCATAGCAATATTATCATGGAAGAAATAACCATTTATTCAGTGGCTCCCCCACTACTTTTCCCAGCAAGTATAGAAACTTTTCATTTCACTCAAGGTCTTTTGTGAAGTAAAGGATTAACCTCTCCCACAGAAATCTTTGGTCATTTGTCTTGGATCCTAAAAGGTAATCGCTAAACTCTTGGTATGCCCTGCCTGATAGGAGGGTTTTTGTTAACCTGAGGACCTTGGGCTATGCCAGATAGTCTATGCTAAGGATATGATTTATGGTTGTGTTCAGGTGTATGTGGTAGAGGGCAGGGGTGGGAGGGGGTGGAGAGGGGGATGTTGAACCATGCTTGTGAGGTCAACAACTGCAGGGGATGAAGGATACGGACAGTGTTGTGTGTGGCCAACAATGTCTATGTGACCAAGTCCCAATAAATGCTACAAAGACCAAGGAATGGGTAAACTTCTCTGGTTGACAATACTCCATGCATACTGCTCACATAACTGCAAGGAGAGCTAAGCACGATTTGCACAACTCAGCTCAGAGAAGACCAATGGAAACTCCATGTTTGGAGCTCTAGCTAGGACCCTGCCCTATGTTCTTCCTTTTATGCATTTTAATCTGTATCTTTTCACCATGGTAAACTGTAAACACAAAAATAACAGCTTTCAATGAGTTCTGTGAGTTCTTTTAGCAAATTACCAAACCTGAGGATGGTTTTTGGGGAGCTCTGAACTGGCAGTGGGTGCCAGAAGTGAGGATGTCCTTGGGACCCCCAAACTTGCACTCATCATAGGTTACTGCATCCAAGGTTCTCCATCATATGATTCTAGTTCTGGCAGCCACAGCCTCTGTCATGCACCCATCCACTGGTAATGGCTAAAAACTCAAAACTTAGCTTTCATGTATATTTTTTTATTTGGTAAAAATCATGTATTGAATTAATATTTGACCAATTCATGGATTTTTTTAAACATTTCCTTACTATGTTTCTTCTCGTTCTTCCCCTACTTTTCCTTCTGAAAACACCACTTACTAAAATTCAAAGATTTGTTTTGAGTTCCTTCAAAGTTTTGAAACTTTTTATGGTATCCCCCAATAAAAGGTACATTCTTCTAACATCGAACATTCCAGGGCATGTACCTTAGCGCTACCAAAGCAAAAATTTCAATGGACAAAATTAAACAGGGAGGAAAACATAACTGAAGTCTATTGCAACAGCAGAAATAAACCAGAATACAATCTGAATGCAACTCCACTGACAAAGGTGGAATGTTTTTTAAGAACTGGAGTGAAGGGGGCAGACCATAGGCTATTTGTGTTCGTCCATCAGACTTCCCAAAGGACAAGTAAACTTTCGTCTTCATGACAGGGGGAACTTTGTAAACTGAAGCAGGAAAGTTAGGTTCTTATCCTCCCATAGAAACTGGAAAATTGGGGCACTATCATCTTTGATAACTATATTTCAAAGATATGGCTCCCAAGCCCTTGAGACAGTCATGGTTTACAAAACTGGTAAGAGACTTAAAAAGATTTACATCACGAAGGGGTAAAAAAAAAAATTAATTACAAATTTTCTAAAATAAATGCTCCAAGAAAGGAGAGGGGGTAGACCTCTGTGTTTAAGCCATCTGGATTCTGTAAGGGGGCCGGGTGAGAGAAAGATCAGCACCATAGATGTCCAAAGAAAGCTATCTAAGGTTTAGTTCAAAAATACATAAATAAAAAGAAATAGAATGTAGTCTAGCTGAGGAACTATCGAAACCGTCTTGGTTAGTGCTCCATCTTCTTTAGAGCCATTAATGTGTCCACCATAGTCCATGTACTGAACTGTGAGCTTTGCGGGGGCCTAAAATCGGCTTTGTTGCCATTTGTCCCTCATACATGGGGCATTGTAATCAAAAGGCAATAATACAGTGTGTGTTAAATAAAAGTAAATACTAGACAATGATGACGATGTGTGAGTGTTGTGGCACAAGGGTTATTTCTGAATTCATCCTCTTACTGTCCCTTTTGAGGAGCTCATTTGCCCTCTATTGTGCTTAGTATTAGAGATGAAACTCTAATAATGCTCGAAGAATTCACTCTAATCTTCTAACCCCAAGATGTGCTGACAACTCATATTAATTGCCTATTTTGCTGACATTTCTCTGGAAGTAGTATCATTTTCTCACAGAAATAATCTGTCAAAAGGAGAGGTGCCGCACGGAAGTCTGCGGAGAAATACCAAGAGCACATTTTGCTCGGGAGACAGATCTTCCCCCATCTTCACAAATGTCAGCTCAGAAATCAGACCAATGTGACAAGGTGTGGCAGGGTGGGGACATGTGCTGAACCCACAGGAGAGTCCCTCAGAATCTGTTCCACTGTGTGCTGTGACTAATAATTTATTCACAGTGCCACCTAGCAAATAACTCCTACATTGCTTATCCTTAAAGTTTATACCCCAAAGGTATTGGCTGTAAATAATTTGCCCCTAAAATGATAAAGCCAGGATTCACGTCAGAGACTACAATCCATGCATCTCAAACACAAAAACAAACAAAAAAAGAATCTAAACAAATTTTTTAAAAAGAGTCCTAGGTCTCTTTAAGACTATCTTTCCAATGCAGACTAAAAGTATCTTTGCTCCAGCTCTGCTCATTAAAGTCTTTGCTTAGCATAAAACAAACAAACAAACACAGCAAATGTGCAATAGAAAGTCAGTTATTCTAGGGGGTCTTGCAAATACACTGGTCATTTGAAAGGATAAATCACCTTCAATCGCAACCCGAATTCAATACAGAGGTAATCTTATTTGAAGCATTCTCATCTCCAAAATGGCAATATATTGAGTTGCTTTGCTTGGAAAAATGACTGCGAAAGCTTTGCCCAACATTTTACGCACACAGTAAAGAGAGCCAAGCTTTTCAGAGGCAATAATCCCTCTGGAACTCTTTGCCTAGAGTGAATGCAAATACATGTGACCCTGGCCTCCAGCATGACGATAAAATCAAGTTCTTTAAAGAAGCAAACTTTAACCCTTCTTTTCACTTTGCTTCCTCCTTTCTCTGCCTTCTGCAGACAGATTCGCTTGGAAAGGATATATATTTAAATCACAGCATAAATCAAGTGAAATAAAAGTGTTGTGGGTTGAATTGTGCATCTCTTACAGGGGAGAAAAACTTTTCCTTTCTTTTGTTCCAGTTTATTTGGCTTGCCTAATAATTAAATTGTAATAAGACAGATTAACAAGAGAAAATCTTAATTTTGTACATATGTATAGGAGCTCATAGAAGTCTGAAACCCAAAGAAGTGATCAAAGCAGGCAGTTCTTATACGTTTTAGACAAAGAAACAGTAAGTTTTTGAAGAATTCACAAGACAAAGAAGTTTGGGCTTGGGGTAGTAAATTAGTAAACACGTAAGAGATATGTTAATAGAACTTTCTAGGCCTTGAATCCCCTATCTCTGCTGATAAGCCATCTCCTTACCTCTTAATACAGGGAAGGTACTTTTCACATGAAGATTTATTCTTGCTTTCAGGATGACAGGAAGATCAGAATTTCTTTCTTTCACTCTTTCCCTCTTTCTTTCTTTCTGCAGTTTCTTAAGTAACTTTAATTCAAAATGAGGCAGGATAGTAAGAAGCTATGATAATTCCTTGGCAAGTGGGATAGGGAAGCAAACAGGAGCAGATTCGAACTGGCCTCATCCAGTACCCTGACTCACCTGCCCCCTTATCCCTTGCAGGACTACTCCCTTAAGTGGTGAGACAATGAGGTTCTGATCAGCATCAAATAATCTTAGGAAAAAAGCCTCAAGCCTCAGATTTGTTGACCATAGAGACAGAGTTTTAGTGAAACAAGAGATAACATTTAGGTATCAGTCGCACTGTGTTCCAGGCCCAGAAAAGCAGAAAACTAGACCAAGTGATACCATGGCTGGCATCCGGACCAGATGCAATGACTGATAACCTCCAACCCTAGCACTGACCAATCAGTAGAGACCATGACCCTGAAAGGACATACCTGGAAAGCTGATGAATATTCTATTTAGATCCTCCTTCCCTGAGAACCCTTCTAAAAGTCCTGCTTTTAGAAAACGGATTAAAAACCCTTAAGACAAAGGACCCAGTGTGCATGCACCCTCTCTCTAGAGCATACCTGAGCCTTTCCCCGCCTTCTTTCTTCAGGTGCATATCTTTGCTTTTCTTTCTCCTAAGCTGTAAAGTTTCCCAGGAGACTTATAACCAGGGTAGCAGCTCATCCCAGACTAACTCCCTGAACCTGTCTCCAAAGGCCTTTCTTTTGCCTCTGTAAGTTGTTTCCTGAGCCCATGCAGCCCAGCTGGCTCACTTCTTCCGCCTCTGTGACTTTCCTTCCAAAGGGCCACGGCAGCCCCACCTATGCTCACTCCCATTGCTATGATCTCGCCTCTTCTGTTCTCGAGAACTTCCTGTTTTGTTGTCCCCAGTTTTAATAAACATACTCTCAAAATGATCTGGGCTCATTTTGTGAAACCCTTCCTGCCCAAAGTCAAGAACTGAGAGCCAACATTGCCACTAACAAAAATAATCAATATGCCAGAGTGACACATTTTGGTGTGGCCTGCCCTGAATCCCATCAGCTGCCGAAAGATATGCTGAAGACCTAATCTCCATACCTCTGAAAGTGACCTTATTTGGAAATAGGTTCTTTGCATATGCAGTCTGGCTGAAGTGATGACATATCGATTTGGGTGAATTTTAATCTACTATGACTGGTATTCTTGCAAGAAAAAGAAAGAGACACAGGAAAGAGAACACCATGTGAAGACTAAGAGAGACAGAGAGGTTATGGCCATGTGGAGATGAAGGTAGAGTTTGGAGTTATGCTGCCACAAATCAAAAATCAGGAAAGCCTTGGGGCTATTAAAAGCTGGAAGGTGCACAAAAGAATTATTTCCTAGAAGCTCCAGAGGGAGCATGACATGGCCAGCACCTTGATTTTGAACTTCGAACCTGCAGAACTGTGACCCAATAAATTTATGCTGTTTTAAGCTGCGCTGTTCGTGGTACTTCGTTACAGAGCAGCTCTAGAAAACTAATACAAATTGTTAGTTGCCTTTCAGAAAGCGAAGCTGGGAAATGTCACAATATGTCCAGCACTGAATAAAATCATTGTTTTCAGGAGCTGAAACTTCTCCCTGGCCTTTGGCAGTGGGCACTGCCTAGTGAAAGGAAGGACCCAGGCGAATTCCCATTCAAATCCCAGCTCTGCTCCTTCCCGGCAGGGTGACCTCAGGCTGGTGATTTAACCTCTCCAGCCTTGATCTCTCTCTGTAAAAATGGTTGTAGTAATAACCGCAATGCAGCGTTTTTGTTTTGTTTTGGTTTAAGATTCGTGGAGATAGTATATGTAAAACACCTGACATATTAAATGTTCAGCTGATCTAGGTCCTTCAGCCATCAACCAATCCTCCCTGAGGTTCCAACTGATAATAGCTTGACAGTTTATATATCCCAAAGATATCTGACATTTAAAAGACAACCCTTAAAGGTAGAAGAGCCCTTGGGGCCAATGCAATAAATTTCTAATAGGGAGCGTCAGGCTTTCTGATAGGCGGTAAAGTATATATTTTTTGAGATGGAAAACTTTGCAGAAAGTGTTTTTTCAGATCATATCTAAAAGGGACCCAACCCTACTCATGTGGCTATCCTAGCCTGGTAATAGATTTTTTTTTATATTAAGAAAATTGATTCTTTATATTTTCCAATCTGTCACTCTTAATGTATTCATTACTTAATCAGTTACTTCTATATTCCTTTATTTAGTTGCTCAGCTTAAGTATATAGTCTATATAACACATTAAGGAAGTTGTAAAGATCGGGCTAGGAAAGCCGCCTTCAAGGAGCCAGCAGTCTGAGAGAAGGCGCTCAAATAAATGGATCATCAGTACAATTTAGAAAGTTCTAATATTTGGGTTTTTTGAGACTTTCCTAAGCAATTATTTAATTTCATTATTTTTTCCATTCCTTTACTTTTACTTTTCTCCTTCTTTGTTCTTTCCTGTTCTGTTTTTCCCCTTTGCCTTTCTTTCATTTTTTATCTTTCTTTCTGTTTTTTATTTTCATGTTTATGACAGTAGGAACTGATGTTCTGTAATGAAGCCATTTTTCTTGTGTTTGTGAGTGTTAGTGTGTATGTCTGTGATAATCTAACACTGAAATTTGCTTTCTCTTTTATACTAGCCTAAAATATTTATACTATTCCCATTTCTACATCTACTCACTGAATATTAATTTTAGTAGTATTTTTCTTCCATTAGCACACATTCATTTATTTGTCCCATATTTACTGAACACTTGTGATATGACACCCTGTCGGGCACCAGATGAGGACACTTCCCCTGATTATCTCCTCTAGTTCATGTGGCAAAACTCTGTCAAATGAATTATTTTAAAAACCATCATTTTCTGTTTAAATGATTGTTAGAACCAATAAATCTGAGTTTATGCTTTCCCTCCATTCTTAAGTACTTGTCAGATCTTTCATCAGTAATAATAAAATTAGTTTATATTATCATTATATATGCACTGAGCATTTACTTAGGTACTAGATGCTGTGACAGAACTCTAGAAGAATTAGATTACTATGTCAGTAATGCAAAGAGAAATATATTTAGCTTTTGATTTCTAATATAAGCTCTCAAGGGCCCTATCAGAAACAGTAGCTTTTAAATCGGTTTCTGAGGAAAGAAAAGCCTATTGAAAAACAAACAAAAATACCCCTACAGGAAGCAAGATATAGATAATAAGATACATAGAGAGTAGATGCCTTAACAATGGATCGAAGAAAAAAAAATAGCGAATGAATTGTGTCAAAGGGGAACTAAATGAGGATCAGCCAGTCTGGGAAGGAGCCAGAGAACAGAATCTAAAGAGGCCTGAATTTGATTCCTAAAACAATGAGAGCGGACCTGCAGGTGGGAGGGGACCACATAAAAGGATTGAGAGATGGCCAGATGTTATCACCATCACAGTGATCAGGAAGTGGCAGGGTTGCCTATCGATGGTTAAGATAGGTTTTTTATGTGTCAACTTGACACAAAATTATTTCCGACTGTGTCTCTGAGGATGTTTCTGGACAAGGTTAGCATTTGATCTGGTAGATTCAGTGAATTTCCCTCCCCACGGTCAGTGGGCATCATCCGACCCACTGAGGGTCTGAACAGAGCAGAGGCAGAGGAGTAAGGCATTTGTTCCTTCCTGATTGCTTTGAGCTGGGGCATCCGTCTTCTCCCGCCCTTGGACCCCTGGATCTCAGGCCTTCAGACCAGGACTGGAACATGCATCATGGGCTCCTCTGGTGCTCGTACCTGCGGGCTCAGACACAATTATAGCAGCACTTGTTCTCAGCCTCCGCCTTGCAGATATCAGACTGTGGGACTCCTCAGTCTCCAAAGTGCAGGAACCAGTTCCTTCTAATAAATCTCTCTATACATCCTACCGGTTCTGTTTCTCTAGAGAACCCTAATACAATGGCTATAGATCACTATAAATCATGTGAACACATTGTCCTGTTAGGTCTCCAGCATGCTAGTGTCTTTACTATATGGCTTCTTGCAAGAGATCATGTTATTTTCAGCACCAGTGACACTCACATGTGCCCTAAGCCTTAGATGATTCCCACAGAAAAACTCCCTGTTTTAATAGCACAGGACACTTACTAACATCGCAAAACACATCTGAAGCAGTTAAGATGCTTCAGAAGAAAAAAGGAGCACCTGGACCTCTTTATTTCTTCAGTGATAGCCTATGTTTTCATGAAGTCTCTCTCACGGAGGAGCCACAAACAATTACTTCCCTTTGCACTATAACCTTAAAAGGCTAATAAATTCCAGAAGTCAAGTATGGTGTGCCATGCCTGGCACATGGTAGATATTCAGTTTCTGGGAACTGTGTTTAGAAACTGAGCTCCCCTGGCTATCTCCCCCTGCATAGGGGTGTTAAACTATTCAAGTTCACTTCCTGCAGAATCTCGTGATTCATGAGATGCAAATAAAGCCACCAGCCTGAGCTCAGCATGGGCCAGTGAGTTGTGGCTCAAGGTTTTAAAAGCTGCAGCTCTTGATATCCCCCTTCCAGGTGGAGACTGCCAAGTAATCCTCCTCTCTCCAAAGCCTGTCAGCAGAATCCACGTCAGAAAGGGTGAGCAACTGTGAGTCAGAACATTCTGGCCACTGGGGTAAAACCTCTGCTTAATTGTTCTTGGTAATTGCTGCCTCCAGGGGGCTGGCCTAGAGAAGTTGATCATTTCCTCCTCTTTTAATACTCTATTTAGATCGTCAAACAACATGCCTAGTGGAAAGAGGTAGCATGCACTCTTTCCATCACAAAAAGTAGGAGCAGTTGCCCTTACGAAGTAGAATCCGTTTCTTTTGTTTTGGTTTGGTTTTAGAATTTATGAAACACTTTTTATATACCTTATCTCTATCCAACCTCACAACATCAGTGGGATACCTAATGCTCAGAGAGAGGAGCTAACTTGCACAAGGCTACTCAAAGGAGCCTGTAGGATTGGAACGTAGGACGGTGTGGCCCCACAGCCCCTATTTTTTTCATGACTATACCTCTTTCTAAATGTGCCACAGTGCAGGACATATAGAAGTCACACAATGAATGTCGAAGTGAAAGAGGAAGTCAGAGATGGGGCATTTCTCAAATACATCAACAAGGGTTTGAAAGAGAGGTCCCTAGGGGTTATATAATTTTTCCATATAATCACCTAAGTACAGGATCATCCATCAAAGTACACAAGATGCTCTGAGGTTAAACCAGTGCTCCAGGTCGGTCTGCACTGTCGGTGCCAGATGGCTTTGTTTTGTTCTGTTCTGTTTTGTTTTGTTTTCCAATGGAGACTACCCACATAGAGTCTGGAACCCGAAGTGCCTAACTTGGAATCCTGGATCTGCCACTTCTCTGGTTTCTCAACCACTTGTTGGTTCAGGCATCCTTATCTGTAAAGATTTACATTTTTGGTTTTGCCATGGTTAATGCTTATCAGGACAAGTCCTCCTGTGGAGCCTCCTGCCTCTGGCTTCTACAGTAGCCTACTACCAATTTCCTAACTATCTGCAAAACACGTGAAGACTGGTTTCCATCCAGAGAGCATGGGTATGGCTAATTTCTTTGTGATTTGTACCCTAAATTCTATCAATTCCAAAGCAATATACTGTATTTTACTGTGTATAATGCACACTTTTTTGCCCAAATTTTTGAGGGAAAAATAAGGATGTGCATGATACGTGGGTAGTATCTGAAATATTTTTTATCTATTCTTGTGTTTTATAATTATTTGTTACATAAAATTTCTTGTACCATAATATGTTCAAAAATAAGTGCTAAAATGTCTTTATAATTTAAAAAAAGTACCTAAATATAAATAAATAAAAATTGAATTAAAAAATTAAAATGAAAGATTTTTTTCCTGAAAGTTTGGGCAAAAAATGTGGGTACGCATTATACGTGGAGTGCATTATAGTCAGCAAAATATGGTAGGTACTTTAGAAAAAAAGGAAGGAGGTAGATCTCAGGAGATTCACCTCTCCCTCCCTGCTCATTGCCTGAATCAGAGTCAAGCAGCAACATTGTCAACCTTTTCTCTTTTTGCAAAAGATTTAGGAGTTGTCTTCATGTTTTTAATTTTTTAATATAAACTTCCAGAGCTACATGGTGCTCCTTTAAAAATGGGGCTCTTATTGTAGGTAGTTAGCTAGTTATTAATAAAGGAAGAAAACAAAGGAACTCAGACATTGTTGAGCGTAATCAATTAGTGAGAATAAGTCTGCTTGCTTAGTCAGAAACCTACAGGTTCACACTTTCCCAGGGATCACGGCATTGCTCTGCCAAGGATTAACACCCCTGGTCTTCCCCCTTCCAGCACCACATTGCTAGGGGAAGCAGGGGGAGGTGCTTGACCATTGAGGTCTGTCAACCTGACTTGGGAAAGTGATCAGTTGGCTAAGGTGTGGACCCATCAGAAGCCCACACAAGCTTGGGAAGTTGACTGTTTATTTTGAAGAAGTACCCACCTATCCCAAGCTCAAGATATGAAGGGGGACCCCCCCTCAAAGAAACCCCACAACATTATCTTCTGCAGGACAGGTCCCTTGTAGTACATGCTTCCCCCACTAGGTGAGTGTTCTAGAAACCCATCTACATCAGTGTACCAGCTGGTATTGTTGTGAGAGGCTGCATTTGGCTTCAGCGAATTTTTTGGAAGACTCTTGACACATTTGCCCATTTCATGATGGGTGATTTATGAGCACAGCTGCTGAGTGTTTAGCAATTTTTGACCTAAAACAACATGACCTCTGTGCCCCATTCTCCCTATTCACATAATTTTGCCTTGAGCGACTTTTTTTTTGTTTGTGTCCCTGGATGAAAAATATCCTGAAAGAGAAACGTTTTGCCGATGCAGAAGAGGTTAAACAAAAAAACAGCAGAAGCACTAAAAGGCATCAAAATCAATGAGTTCAAAAACTGTTTTGAACAGGGGAAAAAATGTCTTGATAGCTATGTTGCATCGAATGGAGAGTACTCTGAAGATAACTGAAGTTTAAACATGTAAGAATAAATACACAAGTTTTTATAAATTCCTTTTTTTTAGATCCCCTCTTGTAATATAACCAAGCGTAACAAAGAAGCTCCGTCTTCTGCTTGAGAACACGCACGCGCTCTGTTTGTTCCCTCATTCTCTCCATCGTGACCCTGCAGGTCTAGCAGCCACACAGCCAGAAGCTGGGCCGACTCCAAACTCAGGCTCCAATCTGAGCCTGGGAACAGTCAGTGCTAAGCTGCTTGGATGGGAACTGGAACACTTAGAGCCACCTCTGGGCTCCAAATCACTAAAGTTTAATATCAGACACAAACTCTGGACATTGGCTTTTGTCTTGGCCTTTGTTTTGGCCCTGCTGAAGACATCATTGTATTTTTTCCATGGCAGCAAGTACGGAGATGGGACACAGGGACAGCCTTCCATTTCTACCTAAATAAATCTTGCCATATCACAATCTCCAGTGCATGGGTCAGTGAAATGTTTTTCTTGTGATCCTGCGAAAGAGCCCCACTTCTACCCACAACAGGACCAGGGAGGATTCAAACATACGGCAAACTCCCTTAGGGGTTCTGTGCATTGCAATGGCTTGGATTTTGCCAGACATTCAAGGTCTTTTGAACCTCAAAGGTAACTGAGATCTCCCATTATTAGATAAACCTTCTGGAGAAGTTCTGGAAAATCAAAAGTTGTGCAATGGGTTGATGTAGCCTATCTATTTTCTGAAGTCTTAAAATGGACAAAGTTAAAGTCATGACCTCAGTCATGCAGTCTCTGCATTTTTCTGGCATCTGACTTTGAGGCACTTAATGCCCAAGGCAAAAAAAAAAAAAAAGAGCAAATACAGGAAAAGGGCAATGATAGAAATTAGGGCATTTTGATACAGTACCTAAGAGGAATGAACAAAGAGAATGTGATTGTGATCTAAAGCTACCGAAATGAGGTTAGAGAACAGTTATTTCAGGTCCTTTTCAACCGTAGGAAACTTCACACTTCACAATGGAGGTTCAGTGGAGCCTCAAAGGCTGCATATAATTTCTGTTTGTCAGTAAGGGATGAGGGAACATTCCAGTCAAAGGAAACAACCTCAGGTTACGAAAATATACATTGTGGACCATCACCATATTGTTAGGGATAGGGTTATTAACCTAAAAATAAAAAGTGAAAGTGACAGCTATAAGCATTTATTTGAGATCAGAGAATTTCAAACTAAAGTTACAGATTTGGGCAGAAACCCAAATTGTGCCCTGATTCTAGGGTAAAGGCAAGGGTTTTTTATGAGAGAGAGAAAGAAAAGTAATTACATAAATAGAAGAAAGAAATTTTTATTGGTGTTAACTATTGATTTACTTTTTAGTTATACAGATGGGGCAAAAGTAGGTTTACAGTTTGTATGAAAACTAATACAATAATTAATCAATAATAATATAAGAATAAACTCTGTTTTGCATACTCACAACTACAAACCTACTTGTGCCCCATCCTGTTTACTCTTTTAAAGAGAGCCTATAATTGTCAGTTCTTGTGGTCAAGATGCCTGCTTTTCTGTTAACTTAACAAACAATTATTTGGAACAAAATATTGTTTTGGTCCAGCCCATAGGTTAATTTGCCAAGTTTAAACATTCCAAAGATTCAAAGAGTAAGATGTACAAGGCAATTCCCCTAGAATAACTGCATGGCTCTATTTTGAAAATGCTCCATTTACGTCATTTTTCACAGGGCAAATACCATTGAATGATAGAAAATGGAACTCAGCTACATTCATGACTCAATCCACAGATAATATCCCTTAGTAATAAGCACATCATGTCTAGCTCACAAATATAATAAGATGCATGACATGCTTAACCTTTGATTGGTGTTTTTGTACTTCTTTTTGGCCTATTCTACTGATCAAAAGTTTTAATTATCCATGGTATTACTCTTGGGTGAATTAATTATCACCCCACATGTGAACGGAACTGACAGTCTAAAAGTTGCACATTTGCAATATGAGGGTTGTAGAATCTTAGGAAGGGAAGTAGCGATATATCACGTGATAGAGGCTAGTGCAGTGGTTCTGAAAGCTTGAATCTTACACCAGCAGTGTGGTGTTCCTTTGCATCTTGTTAGAAACTCAGATTCTTGGGTCCTACCCAAGGCCTACTAAATCAGAAACTCTGGGGTGAAACCCAACATTCTGAGTTTTAACAAGCCCTCTGGGTGATTCTGACTGTGTGTTAAAACCTGAAAACTACTGACTTAGTGATTGGGAGCACAGACTTCCTCAACTCAGATCATAGTTGTGCTATTAACAGCTGAGTGACATTAGGCAAAATAATCTGATAGTTTCTTAACTAAAAATTAAAGATAATGTTAATACCTATCTCAGAGGGTTGTTGTGAGAATTAAATGGATCTAATGTTGCCTGTTTCCTAATAAGCACCATATAATTGCCAGCTCTTGCTTTTAGGGGTAGAAATGACGTGATCCTTCAGTGCTGACATGGCCTGTCATTTAGTCCTTAGAAGCACTGTTTTCAGAACTGTTCAACTATTTTCAGTTATAAAACAAGAACAACAAATCACTACTTTAACATTTGAAATGGATTTGTCAGTAAGAAGCTGCTTTTCTGTCCTTAATTGAAAGAAAAATATCCCTTACATTCTGATACTGAAAAAATACCCATTACATGTAATCTACTCATTCTGCAAGCCTCAGGACACATGTTTCCAGAGTGAATTACAAGAGCCACAGGCAGCAGCCACTGCTTCTCAGGCAGCTCAATAACCCATCACTCCCTTTTCACTCACTCTCCAGCAATTCGCCTGGATGCAAAGAGGTTTCGTCTAATTTTATCAAAACATTAGGGATTCAGGCTCCTAGCTAAAATCTTTATCTTCATTTTATTTAATATTTCGAAGAATCCAGCTCTTTAGTATCGATTGACTATCCAAGTGGGCAATCGAAACACTTCATCAATATCAGTTACTCACTTGGTGCCATGCTGTCTTTCAGAGCAATCAGTGGTTAAACCCTCTTGACCTTCTCTTTTAATTAATTCCAACCTTTATTAATAAGCCCCTTACGAGCCTTCATAGCCCTGTAAAATTGCTTCTCTCAAGAAGAAACTTTTTGCTCTGAGTTTCCTGAAATCAATGAGAGTGAAGCCAAAGCCACAGGAAGCACAGTTGGCATGGGGTGCAGGGACAAGGGGCTGGGCGGGGGAAGGCCCTTGAGCTGACCTGGCAGCTGATAGATGGAAGCCCAGACCTTGAGACAGAGCCCTGCAGAATGTCCCTGCCCCAAATAGTTGGCTCATGGCAGAATACAGGAATGGCTAATTGCTATTTCTTCTGACTTCATTGCTTTTGCCCAGAAGCAAAAGTCATTGGACCAGGAAAAAGTAATTTGAGTTCCCAGAAGGAGCACCTGTAATTCTGTGTGGTGCACTCAACTCAATGATGAGAACATGTGATTTTTGCCAAGTTGCTTCCCCTGCATGGACTTCAGTTTCTCCGTCTCTCAGATGACAGGATCTTCCTGGATGGTTTCTTGAGTTCTCGTATATGCTGACATTCTATAATTACTTTATTTCTCCAAGCCACTTCTCTCACTATAGACATAATTAAGAGGACAAGATTTGTGCAGATTTGGGTCCTCTGAACAAATGTCAAATTCCATTCCCTTGTGAATTATTCCCTAGCACGTTACAGATGTTGCACACAGACAACCATAGTTACCTCCTCTTGCCAGTAAAAATACATTCAGGTTTCAAGGGCCAAATTTCTGCATTACATATATTTAATCCTTTCATTTAGAACATAATTTTTAGGCAAAAGTGATTAAAATAAGAAAGTAAGAAGAACGGTATAACCTATAACTGTATGTATTGCCTGAAGAAGACACTATTTATATTTTGTGAAGTTTGCTTCATCTAATGTTTTAAATTATAAAATCATGTACATTATGAGTGAAGTTAAAATGTATTTTGCTGGGATAACTACAGTTCCATCCCAGTAAACTTCCTTCCCGTCCATAGATAATTATGTTTATAAATTTGACGTGTATTATTCCAGTCTATTTTAAAATATAGATGGATATAAATGAATTGACAGAAATGAATAAATACATGGATGCATAAAGCTTCCTGATAGATATAGACAGATAAATAGATATACGACACCCATTTATATAGATATATTTCTCTTCTATAGTTTTAAATTTATGTATTTATTTATTCTATGTATAATTCTTCAAATTGCCTATTTCTCTCAAAACTTATGTTTTGCGAGGACATATATTATAAAGAAGTCTAATTAATTCCTTTTAATTAATGTCAAGTATTAAATTGTGCAAATGTGTCACATTCCTTTTTTTTCCCATTCTTCCAGTATTAGGTTTTCACCATTTTTAGAGTTTTGCTATTATCAACAATGTGGCCACAAATATCCTTGCCCAGGTCTCCTGTTATACATGTTAAAGAATTTCTATAGGGTATAAGGCTGGAAATACAATATTTAGTCACAGGGTTTACTAACGATTTTACTAAACATTATCAAATTGCTTTCCAAATTGTTAACATCACTTTGTGGTTTCATTTTTCTCACATCTTTGTCCACGCTTTTGACTATCAAACTTTATTTTCACTAATCTGATGGGTGTAAAATGTTTGCCATATTTGCGTATGTTATTTTTGCTTGTCTCCTGTTTACAATTCCTAGATCAGCGAGTTTCTTACAACCAAAAAGGGAAACATAAACAAGTTTTTAAATATACACATAATATGGTTGGTTGGATTCTAGGAAGAAAACTCTGGATTTCATAAGGAGAAAAAGGCAAAACAGGGGCAGAAGTTGTAGTCAACAACTTCTTTAAATTATACAAAAAATAAAGACTTTCCCAATCATAATACAGAAATGAGAAATTTAATTTTTATTCTTTCCTTCACAGTGAGGATTTAAAGATAGTAAAAGAATGAGAACTTAACTAAATTGTCAAAGGGTGCGAGTATATAACAATTCACATTTTTATCAGCTACTCACTAATTTTATTCATTCAACAAATACTGGTCTCTAACTTTGTTTAACTATAGATTCTCAGTCCTGCTGCTTTTTAAATCATATTTCTGGGATTAAGCCTGGCTATTAGCATTTTTAAAAGATCACTAGGGAATTTTTTTTTTTGCAGTTATGATTATATCTTGATAAGTATAAAAATTATATAATAGTTTAGTTAAAACATTGATTCAATAGTTCTATCACCTAGACATTCTAATTAGGTAGGATTCGGGCAAGGCAGAGAATCAGTATTTTCTAAAAACACACCACATTTAGTAGTTCCCCCTTATCATTGGGGGATACATTCCAAGACCCCCGGTGGATGCTTGAAACTACAAACAATACTAAACTTAATACTAAACCTTATATATACTACATTTTTATAGACACACATACCTATGATAAAGGTTAATTAATAAATCAGGCACAGTAGGTGATTAACAGCAATACATAACAATGTACTATAACAAAAAATTATGTAAATGCCATCCCTTTCTCTCTGTAAAAATGCCTTAGTGTATGGCGTTCACCCTTCTTCTTGTGATGACGGAGGTGATAAAATGCCCAACTTATTCCTGAATCTGTACAACTGTCCCATACTTGAAGTAAATGACTTGGTGTCACTTGTTTCAAAAATCCCTCACTGAAGTCCTCTCAGTCTCAGGCTTCTCTGGCTCAACACCTAGCTGTCAATGAGAACACATTTCCTATTCCTGCCTCCTAGCCACAAATGTAATGTCCTTCCCATCTTAACTAAGCACTTACCATGCACTGCGGCTGTAGCTTGCAGTTTGAGGTACAACAGTCAAACTAGTGTGATCTCTTTTTCCTTCTGCACAGAGTCATGAACAGATTCCTTCTTACCCTATGGTCCGAACAACCTCAGCACAGGACTTTCTGTCTTTTCTCATTAAGCCAAGAATTTTCACCTTTTCGCTGCAGGGGTGTCCAACCTTTTGGCATCTCTGGGCCACACTCGAAGAAGAAGAGTTGTCTTGGGCCATGCATTGAATACCTTGTGACACACGATCACAAAAACTCCTAATGTTTTAAGTAAATTTACGATTTTGTGTTGGGCTACATTCGTAGCCATCCTGAGCTGTGTGTGGCCCATGGACCACAGGTTGGACACCCCTGATAAATGAATCACTTTATGGCTTCTCTTTGGCATATCTGAATTCCCAGTATCACCACTCTTGCACTTTGGAGTCATTATTAAGCAAAATAATGGTTACTTGACAACAAGTGATACTGTGACAGAGGATCTAATAACCAAGATGACAACTACATGACCAACAGGCAGGAGCACATAGCCCTATACAAGGTGGAGATGCTGGGCAAAGGAATGATTCACTGCCCTGGCGGGGTGAGCGGGAGGGCAGGGGATTTCATCACGCCACTCAGGACTGTGCACTTTAGAAGAGGGAGATGAAGAGGAGCCAGTAAACAAGATTGAGAAGGCTGCCTCCAGTACAGGAAGAAGAAACCATTCAAGAGCAGTGCCCTAAAAAACGAGTGAAGGAGCTACCAGGGAGGAAAGCACGGTCCCCGTGTCCTAACTTCTGGCGATATGGAGTCAGGTACAGATGAGGACAGAGTTTTTGTCCATGCCTTTTGCAATGTGTCTACTGTGAGGTCGCCTTAATGTGAGCCATTTCAGGAGAGTGTTCTGGACTACAGCCGGGCTGAACTGGATTCAGTAAAAAATAAGAAGAGAAAATTCAGAGACAATGAGTAGGAAACTCTTCCGAGGGATTTTTCTGTGAAGGAAAGTAGGAAAAATGGTCATATAATTGGAAGATCATGATATGGGGTCAAGAGAGGTTTACTTTTTAATTAAGAAAATGCACGCTTTTTCATGTGAACTTAAAAATGCTCAAGAAAACAAAAAACAAAACACTTGTATAGGAGAAGGGAGCTAAATAGCTAAAGGATATTTGCTCTGGAGAGATGGAAACGAATGAGGTAAATTCTACTGTGATGATTAATTTCATGTGTCAATTTCAGTGGGCTCCGGGATGCCCAGATAGGTGGTAAAGCATTCTTTCTCAGTGTGTCTATGGGGGTGTTTTCAGAAGAGATTAAAATTTGCACTGGGAGACAGAGTAAAGAAGGTCGTTCTCGCCAATGTGGTGGGCATCACCTACTCCACTGAGGGACTACATAGAGCAAAAAGCTGAGGAAGGACCAACATCTTCCCCTGCCCTCAGACATAGGTGCTTCTGGTTCTCCGACCTTCAAGTTTGGACTTGAATTACACCACTGGTTCTCCTTGGCCTCCAACCGGCAAAAGGCAGATCGTAGGACTTCTTGGCTTCCATTATCACTGGAGCCAATCCCTCATAATAAATCTCTTTTTCTATATCTATATCTATGTATATCTGTATCATCTCTATCTATATTTCTATCATGCATATGTATATGCACATGTATACCTATATCTGTATCTAATCATTTCCTACTGGTTTTTTTTTTCCCTCTGGAGAAACCTGACTAATACAGTACGAAGTGAATAATTGAAATTCACACAAGTGAGGGAGACAATGAAAGCGCTCCAGAGCATATCTCTCGAAGTGAAATGCCTGGAATTAAATCAGAGGGAAAGAAGGCCTTGATGTGAAGAAGATTCTAGACAAAGAGCAGCCTGTGCAGTCTTGTAGGGAAAGGAAATGCTGCTGTGTGAGGCCTGTAAAAGCCAGTGTGGTTGAAATGAAGAAAGCAAAAGACATGATTATGGATATGGGCTAGATATTTTTAAGACATGTTAAGGAAATGTAATTTTGTTTTCTATAAGCAGCAGAAAATTATTGAAGGACTTCAGGGGCCCCTTTTTTTTGAATTATAACATACTCAACAGAAAGGTGCAGTGCAATATTTTTTTCACAAAGTCAACACATTTATATATTGGAACCTGAATCAAGAAACAGAGCGCCATCTACATCCCTTCTGCCCCTTCTCTGTTACTAACCATGCAAGTGTTGCTTCTGTAACATTTCCTATCTTTTAATTTTATACAAATGGGATTCCATAGCATGCACTATTTTGGTGTCTGACTTCTTTTGCTCAACATATTATTCATGAGATTCCCCCATGTTGCTGCATGAAGTTGCAATTCATTTACTCTCAATATTGTCTGCTATTTCATTGGGTTTATACTTTCAATTACTGATGGTAATAGATTATCAGTCTGTTACAAATGGTGCTGCTGTGAACATATCTGTAGAATACTTTTGGTGAACTTAAGTGTACATCTCTGTTGGGTGTACTCTAGGGCAGCCATCCCCAACCTTTTCGGCACCAGGGACCAGTTTTGTGGAAAATGAAAGGGAGTAGGGGTGCTCACGGGAGTTTCACTTGTGGCCCCGGTTCCTAACAGGTAGGTACCAGTCTGCGGTCCTGTGGTTGGGGACCTCTGCGCTAGGGGATATAATCACTAGGTCCTAAGGTTTGGGCTAGTTCAGTTTTAGCATATACTGACAGAGCATTTCCTAACACGGCTGTCTTAGTTTATACTGTGACAAGGAAAGTATGAAGCCTCTATTCGCTTTACATCCTCACTTAACATTTGGAACGATCAAACTATTTAATTCATTGCCATCAGTCCAGTGGTTTTAATTTGCATTTCCATAATGGCATACAAAGTTAAGCACACTTTTCTAAGTTTATTGGTCATTTGGATATTTGTTTAATGATATATCTGTTCAAACCTTTCTGTACTGTTGGTGGGAATGCAAACTAGTGCAGTTGCTATGGAAAATAGTATGAGTGTTTCTCAAAAAAATGCAAAATAGTACCACCATGTGACCAGCACCCTCATGATCTAATCAACTGCCAAAGGCCTCACCTCCAAACACCATCACATTGGGAACTAGGTGTCAGCCCATAAATCTGGGGGGAACACAATGTCTATCAAACATACTATATCATGTACCCCTTCTTCACAGCATCAGTCACAGTTTGGCATTTATTTGGGTGGCAGTTTGGTATTTCTCACACACTAGAATCTAAGTTCCATAACAGAATCCTTATCTGTTCTTGGTCACTATTTTATAAGCAGCAATTAACACACCTTGTCTCATGTGTAGTAGATATACAATAAACATTCTTAAGTAAAAGGTCTTAACAAACATTCCCTCGTATTCTTTCTCTGGAAGTTAGGACCACATGTTTCACAATAAGACCAACTCCCCTTTTATACTGAAGGGGAATTTAGCCCCAAGAATGGTTTAAACTCCCCTTTGACAATGAAAAGCTCTGCCTCTTGCCCAATTTTAGCACTATTTGGAAGAGTTTCCTAAAAAAATCATATCTTGCAAATGAGTTAATTATTTTTGTTTGGATTATGGTGATTCTGTAATTGTAGATTAATTGGTTCCATCTGCTCTGTGATTTTCCAATTAACAGGTAATAGCTTTTGAAAGTCAGTTCATTTCTGACATGTGTAGGAGTGTATTTAAGATGGTAATTTTCCCCCCTGATGCTCTCTGTTGGTCTTTTTTCCTTCTTCTCCTCAAGTCCTGAGGCAAATGTCAATCCTGCCTCTGTTGAAGCCTTTCTAGGACACATCTTCCTGAACAGGATCATAAACTTTTTTCTTTGCTCTTGGTGTTCTGGGCTCATTTATTATTTGATGCTGTTCCTAGTACTGAGTAATGAACAGTAATTTTTAAGGCTAGAGATGTTAGAGATGCTATTTTATTATATTTTTCATTTTAAAATTGATTTGACTACTTGATTCAGTTTCCTCCAGCTAAGTTTTCATATTATAGAGACTTTTTAACTGCCAAATACCTAGCGTAAGTGGATGGGAGCTCAGAAGTAGAGGGAGGGAAACTTTCCAAATCTTCTGAGCAAAAATATTCAACTCCATCACTTCCTACTAGAAAACAGACTAACCGTATGTAGGATATTATGAAACACTTAAAGTTTTTGGATTATTTCTTTTCCTCTTCATCATAAAAATCATCATCAAGGTCAAACAATTTTTAGAACCTCTAGGTTATAATTTATATGATTTTCCTAAACAATGACAAACTGTGGGCTGCAATAGAGAAACTTGTCAAGTAGCCAAAAAACTTCTTGTTGGATCAGTGTTTCCTCTGTAAAACAAACACAAAGCACTATGAAAAATGAGAACTCAGACTATGAAATGATATTGACTCACTCATTTTTTTATTTATTCATTCAGCAAAAACTTTCTAACATTTGCCATGTGCCAGAACAATTTTATATGGGTGGCAAACCTCAGTAAATAAGCCAATCAAAACCATCTGTTTCTTTATAAGGCTTACGTTTTATTATACATAAGATAAACAATACAGAAAATAAATAAGTAAATTAATTTTCACTTCAGGTCCTGATGGAGTAACAGAGGCTAAATTTAGCTTCCTGCTTAAAAACACATAAACAACAACAAAACGGAAAACCAGGCAAAATACATATTACAGGGTTTTTAAACATTGGACAACAAGCAGCACAGAACCGTGAGAAAGTTAACAAATGGTTAGCCCTATTCTTGCCCCAACTTCATGTATGGAAGCAGCTTCCAGATCACAGTGCAGAGGGAAAGAATTCAAGGTGATGTGCTGCATCGAGGACTCAGACAGTAAAGTATTCAGTAGATAAGATGGTTCTATTTGGGAGGCAGAGCATTGAAAATGAAGAGACACAGAGAGAGAAGCTTCAAGAACAACATGGGGTCTCCTCAAGTCTTTAGCTGACTACTGATTTGTACTAGCATGAGAGAAACCACCCAAGACAGTGGAAGAATAACCAGAGAGCAGCAGACCCAACAGTTCCAAAAGCTAACATAGTTCTGAATAGTTCATATTTATTCCAGTTGAGTGCAGAAACTTTGTAGTTCAGGAGGGAGGAAGTGGAGAACTCAGAAGGCTGTCACTTTCATAATGAGATGAAATAAATCCTAGAATAAAGCTTGCTCTGAGCCTACTCTAACAAAACTTAAAAGCAAAACTCAAAAACATAGAACTGATTTTAAATAACTTGTGTGCCAAAAAAAGTCCATGTCTATTTAAAGAAATGCTGCAAAATCTAGCACCTAAAAATATATCATTTGCAATGTTTGGCACACAAAAATAATTAAGCATCCAAATAAGGCAAAAAATTGAAATTTAATCAGGAGAAAACCAATAGAAACAAACCTACAACAGATAGCTATAGAATTTGCAGGTAAGCATGTTAAAACAGCAATTATAAATATCTGCATTTGTTCAAGCATAGACAGTAAAATACAAAAACAACACAAAAAAGTGAAATGAAAGATTTAAAAAAAGGTCCACATGAAATTTCTAAAACTGAAAAATATCTGAAATAAAAAACACGAAAGATGTAATAACAAATTTGAATGCTACAGAAAAAATGATAAATTAACTTAAAGACATAGCAATTAAAACTATTAGAAAATGAAGCATAAATAAAAACAAAAGTCTCAAAAAATTAAAATTGCCTGTGGAACAGTATCAAATGGTTAAATATATCTTGGAATTGGAGTCCCAGAAGAAGAGGACAGAAAAAAATTTTTGAAAAAATAATGGCCCCAAATCCTTCCAAATTCCATGAAAATTATGCAACCACAAAAAAGGAAGGTCAGTGAAACACAAGATGAATAAACATGATGAAAACAACCCAGACCATAACTAATAAAATCACTGAAGACCAGTGATAAAACAAGCAAAAGCAGCTTTAAAGGACAAGTAAACAGTCACGTTAAGAATAATAACAAATATCTCAC
Source organism: Mormoops blainvillei (assembly GCA_004026545.1). Taxonomy (NCBI): domain Eukaryota; kingdom Metazoa; phylum Chordata; class Mammalia; order Chiroptera; family Mormoopidae; genus Mormoops; species Mormoops blainvillei. The sequence goes on from PVJD01001515.1 coordinate 66,869, forward strand.
CAGAAACTATTCATGCCAAAGGACAATGGAAGGAGACATATTTATATTATTGAATAAATAGAATGCTATATCCATTGTAAATATCCTTCAAAAGTGAAGGTGAGATTCTAGACTTAGGGAGTGGAGAATAAGGGTTGGTAGTGTCAGTTGGAAGAGAGGAGGAAAATCCATATACTCACTTCTTGTTCACACAGTTTTATCTGGCGGTGGAGGGATCAATGCCTTCCGCAGTAGAGAAAGGGGAGAGTATGATTCCCTTGGACACTTTACACAGGTCATTGAGCAACTGAACTACCAAAGATTTCATGGTCAGCGCTGTAATTCTACCAGCGTAGGCTCTGCTCTGTGCTGACAGCATGCAGAACACAGTCCTGAGCCCTATTCTCTGTGGCAGAGGAAGATAAGATCATGAACATGATCTAGCTGGTGGCACGGTTTCAATCATGAAGGCCTTTGCCACACTAAATCATATGATGTAGGCTCTACTGTCCTGCTGGGGGAGAGAGGTACTATGGATGTATTCTGGCATCCTCTCGCTTGCATTTGAAACCTGTTGTTAAGACATGTAGGCATTACCTAATAACAAGAACTCAGTCCATGTCTTCCCAAGTCAGTATGTCCTGAATACAACAACTGGAAAAAAACACGATACCTCAGTCATCAACTCCATCCAGAATGGCTATCAGCAGCCAATTGCCATGAGCTCATCCGTGTGCAGATCCCTGGACCAGTGTACAGCCTTCCCATTAGATGCTTTCACAGGAACACTCAGTCTGTGGAACAGGAAGCCAGCTAGCACCTCTAATTCACCATGGGGGCATCTTCCATTTCACATATGAAACCAGATAGAGAGCCATGGAAGTTGATTTTTGAGAGTTCTTTGCCCCAGCTTATCTGAACATTGCGGATGGCCTTATGTGAGATGATATGACCAATAAACAAGTAGTCAATACCATCGTGTTTGACTTGTCCTTTAGTGCTCAAGAAGATGTCCAAGTGCCTAGCTCGTGAGATGCCAGCTTTGTTAACATGGCACAGTTGCCCATGGCATCAAGGGCCAAAACAGGTTTTGAGCAGGAATCTGCAGCTGGGAAAAGTGATATTTGCTGTTAAAATTCCAAAGTTGGCCTCTTGAAGAAGCACATGAGAATGGTAGCTAAATCAGAACACTGAGCCTCAGAAGGAAGTGAGCTGAAGGTGGTGAGTCTAGGGAGGTAGAAGGAGCAGTAGGCAGAGCTAAGAAGACAGAGCTCAGTTCTTCAGTTCTTCAATTTAGCCCTGTAGATTTATTAACATAAATCTACTTTCAGCATTTCAAATTTTCTTTACAAGAGCAGAAGGAGTAACTTTAACAGAGACCAGATAATATGTGAGGACCATCAATCTCAGCCTGGTGGACACTCTGTCTCGAGGCTAAGAAAATAGTGACCCCGATGATGACTGGCCAATCTGTGTGAAGGTTGGTGAGAAAAACCACCCCCAGCAGAGAGAGTTCTGGTGACTGACCACCAATTCTGCCCAATTTCTCATCCTGACAGACACTATGCAGCAAAGGGGTAGGAAAGAGGTTTTAGAATTCATTACTACTTATTCTGTGGTTGCTAGCCACCAGTGCAATGTTGTGGAACCCAGAGAGAAGCGATTTTTCATTGTTAATATATTTGCATTTTTGTTAGACTACATGATGAGGGTTAGAACTGGTGACTCAAAAGACTAATAGCTTTTTAGTGTGATACTCTTGGTTCCTAAAAGCTTTGACTTCCACTTAAGTCTGAGAAAATCGAGGCTGGCCCAGAGGCTTCTCGTTTTTCCTGCCGTGCCTCCGAACTCTGGTTAGGAGAAAGGTAAGAAAACCTCCATGCTTGTTTTCTTATTGTCTCGGTCTTCTGCATTCCTTTATCGTTTGTCATCATCCTCTCTCTGAAAAGGGGGGCAAGACTATAAGTTTTGAGATGAATCTTAATAATAACAATAATAATAGTGATGATAATATGTCAAACATCAGTAGTTACTGTAAACCAGAGGGTGAGGTATTTTGCTTGTTGAACCCAGAGGTTGGGTCTGTAGGCTGGGTTCTCATGTGTCCCTGGGTCTCACATGGAGAACCTGTTCAAGGAGCTAATGGAGTCTATTTTGTTATGCCTGGAAAGGAACTGGTCAGCTGCCATGAACACTTTGGGACCTGACTTTTTTTCGAGGTCTTATTTGGGCCTCTTCTTTTCTTTCTCAGGGGTAATGATGGCTTCCCCAAACAGGAAGAGCTGGTAACCTTCCACATTATCACATGAATGCTAGTTGTAACTTCTGTCAAAGCTTGTACAACCCTGCTGCTTCCTGGCAATAATGAATGGGGAGTCACATCCTCATTAGAACATGCCATCCTTGCCAGCTTGGCCTTACAGCTATGATGAGGGTATCTGTAGAAGTCCTGTCCAAGTGCAGAAGGCCTTATCAGAGCACAAGGTGTCGGCTGTAGAGGGAGCTCACAAGAGAGCCTTCAAACTCTGCTGCAAGGTTTTTCTGACCTTGATAGATTCCAAGGGGCACATGCATATTCACACAGATGAAAATCCCTTTTTTTTACTTAAAGTGTGGCAAGAGGTTTAGTCAGTTCCTCAACCTGTGTAATTATTCTAAGATGCCTGCTTCCACTGGCAGAACAGCAATCTTCTCGGCTCTCCCCTCTAACTGTACTCTGAGACTGCTGATGCCAGCAGTGGGGTTGAAATAAAACTCTTTCGGTAGACAGTTAATGGCATTGAAACGCCAAGCTACACAGTGGCTCTTGCAATCTCAGAGAACAATGTGGATGATTAATAAAGGTAACACCTGTGCTTTTACGTCTCTGAGTTTGTGCTTTGATAAAAGGATGCAATTCAGGAAACTGAGTTCTGTTAGGTTTGAGGGATGAAGTCAGAAAGTAGTTTGAAATTTATACTGTTAAAAGTAGCACATTTAAAAATGAGAAATTAAAGTACAAAATTTTAAAACAATTTTTATACAATTCTTTCTGTGAAGCATTAAATTACATTTAGGGGACCTCTGATAGCAATATTACAGGTTTGGGCAAAGGTAGGTTTACAGCTGTTCATATGGAAAATAATACAATAATTAATAAATGACACAAGAATAAACTGCATTTTGCCCCACCCTGTATATATTTGTACAATGTCTAAATGGAAGGCCCTTGAGGAAATATGTCTGCCAAAAATATTTTAAACTGTATCATGAAGTTGCCCCAAGCCAGCAGAAAAAAATATTTTATTTATATCTGGTTTGTAGTCACAAACACTACACTTTACTAATGCTGAAATGGGTCCAGAGTGAGCAATGTCTTGAATTATTATGTGGATATATTGTACTTTTGAATATAACATTGCTGAATAAAAGATAGGTTGTATTGGATTATTACAAAGCTATTTGGTATAAGACTTTGTGTAAAAACTCTTATATAGTAAATTAAGCTATGTTAAAGCTTCAGCAAAGCCACAGTAATTTAAATGATGTGGTATTGGGGAAAAAAGATAAGTAGATTAACTGAACAGAACAGAGTCTAGAAATGATTGTAGATGCACATGCAGTTTCAAGAAAGAATACAGAGGCCCCGTGTACACTTTACCCATTTTCTTCCTAAGGTATATCTTGCAAAGTTATAGTACAATATTACAACTAGGATACTGACACTTAGACAATTCACTGATCTTACACAGATTTTGCCAGTCACTGGTGTGTATGTGTGCATGTGCATTTAGTTCTATGCACATTAATCGCACTTTGAGGTTCACATATCCACTACCACAGTAAAGACACAGAAGTTCCATCATCGCCAGGATCCCTCTTTTGACCCGTTGATAATCACACCCCTCTTCTCCTTGTTTTCCTTTCCATTCCTAGTCCCTGCAACCACTGATATGTTCACTATCTCTACAATCTTGCCCTTTCAAGAATGTTATGTAAATAAAATCATTCGGCATGGCTTTTTTCACTCAGCGTAATTTGGAGATGAATTCAAGTGGCTATGTGTAATAAATAGTTTGTTTCTTTTTACTGAGTGGTGTTCTACAGTGTGGATGCACTACAGTCTTACTGTTAACTCACTGAAGGACGTGGGGCTTGTTTCCAGTCTGGACTATTCTGAAAAAAGCTGCTATGAACAATTACATACAGGATCTGTGAACCTAAATTTTCATTTCTCTGGGATAAATTCCTCAAAATGTGATTGCTAGGTTGGATGGCAATAGCATGTGTTCCTTTACAAGAAACTAACAAACTGTTTTTTTTAGAGAGGTACATGCTTTTAAATGCATATAAACGGTGTTTATTGAGCACTTACTAAATGTCAGACGCTTCATTAACCCATGCACACACTCATTCAACAACGCTTTACTGATCACCTACTATGATAACAGCGCCATTCAAATGTTGGGGATAGAGTGATGAGCGGGACAATTTCCCTGCCTCCATTCTAGTCTGGGAAGAAAACAATAAATATATAGACAAAACGATAATTTTAGTGATGAGAGGAAGTAAAAACAATAAAGAAGATACTGGTTTGGAATCTAATAGAGAAGGAGCACTTCAGCTAAGGTAAAGGCTTAAGGGAAGGCTTCTTGGAAGTGGTGACATATAAGTGAAAAACTGCCTGATGAGATGAAAGAGACCTTGAAGAGTCTGGAGGCAAGGTGGTTCCAAACAGTAGGGATAGCAAGTGCCAAAGCTCTGGAACGTGAATGACACTGGCAAGTTTGAACGGAAAGGAGTGTGACGGGAGACCGCTAATTAAAGGACAGGTTGGGGGAGAGGAAGGAGAAACAGATGTGTACTTATTATGTAGTTACCCTTCAGGTCTTAAGATATTCTGTCTGTAACTTAAGACTGTTAGGTGCTTTTACACAGAGGAGGATAGTATTAGATTCATATTTGGTTGGTGGTGGAGAATAGACAATATGAAATGTACAATGAAGTTTCATCAGGAAAATATAAGATAGGGATACCTCAACTGAAGCCACTCTAGGTGGGCTCCAATGCCACCCAGTAAACTTAGGGACATTTAGTCAGAGAGAGACCAGTGGAGGTGGTCATGACCCAAATCCCAACCAGCTCACAATTCCTTCACAGACACTTGGGAGAGGTGGTGTCCCCAGACATAGAGACATTTATGGGCTTTGATATTCAAATCCTGATGGCTGCATGCTAGTTGCCTCAGACAACTTCTTTAATTATTCTGGACTCCTATTTTCTCAGTTATAAATAAAATAGCAAACTTCACACAATTGTTAAAAATGGAACAAAACAATGTGACAACATGTTTCTCTGTAGAGTCCTATTCTATGGCTTACATTTGCCTTGAGGAGAAAACAGTACAGAAGGTGCCAGATTTAATAACGGCATGACTTTTTTTTTTACTTCATGACAATGCCAGAGCAATAAGCGGTTAGGACTCTGAATTTTGAATTTCCGTCTTTTCCCAGGCTACCACCATGCAGTGGGATACCCTTTCCTGATGCTGGGCGGAAGCAGCAAGCCCCAGCTCTCAGCCAATCACACAATCAGGGGGGTAAATAACCAGTTCACTACAGTATATTCCTGCGGTAGATGACTTTGCCCAACTTTGGGCTAATGTAAGTGTTTTGAGAACATTAAAGTAGGCTAGGCTAGGCTAGGCTAGGCTAAGCTACGCTAGGCTAAGCTACGATGTTCAATATGTTCAGTGTATTAAATGCAGTTTTGACTTAAGATATTTTCAACCTAAGATGCGTTTAACGGGACGTAACCGCATCATAAGTAGAGAAGCAACTGTAATAGGCCCAGAAAGCCCTCCTGGCATTTCTTAACACAAGAGATTTGTTTCTAAATGGTTGAGATTATGAAATTACATATTAGCCACAGATTTTAAAAGTGATGATTATGAAACCAAAACATTGATATTTATGTAGGGGCCAAACTTTGATTTCAAATTTGTAATAGCAATCTACTCCCTCAAACAAATGAACATGCACACAAAAAAAAAAGGTATGAATTCCTTGGTAACTTAAAATTGTTTGCATCCTTGGGCAAAGGTAGAGACCAACTGCTAACTGCACATCTGTGATTACTATGATCAATGTTAATTTACTATAAACCAGGTTTAATTATTGTTGTTTATCTAAAAACAGCATATGCGAAGGGACTTCCTGTTTGAAAACATCTCTGTGGTCTTGGCAAAATAGGAATTAGGAACAGATTTCAAGATAAACAAGAACACTCTCCTGTTCTGATTCACATATGAAACATAGAAAACCTATAAAAATGGAAACGACATTAGTGCCTAGGTTGAAAAAAGGCAGGGTTCAAATTGTTTTCACTCCCTGCATACACCACGCATATCTCCAAAGGATAATGGTTTCGTGGACATATTATTATCTTCAAACTTATCAAGGCGTATACATTAAAAATGTAGGTAGGGTTTTTTATGTTAATCATAACTTGATAAAGTGTTTTCTTTTAAGACAATAAAATGCATTAACACTGGAGACATTCTTCTAAGAAAGTCAGAGAAACTACATTGAATTTTTTTTCTAAAATTTTAAAAATTAGTCCTCAAGCACTCTTGTCAGCCTAGAATTCCAAATGAATGGTCACCTCTTTACATGTGGGCAATAAAGTTAAAAAGTCTGATTCCCAAATAGAGTTAATGTTAGAAAGGGTCACTTTCTTGCTGAGTTCAAGTCAGCAATGAGGCTGAAACTGGGCAATCGAGGGCAAGGAAAAATGGGGGTCATTACCTGTAAAAGAATTTGCAAAATCAGTAAGAAGTGGTCACTTTGTACCCTTCGGGAAGACTGAGGGTCTCCCAAGAGAACTAGTTTATTCAGAACATAGAGGAAGTTTATTAGTTGTATTCCTAGTTTCTTTCCAATCAGACTGTTCCTTTTTGTTCCTACCTGCTCCTTGATGTCAAATCTCAAAAGTGAGAGGAAAAGAGACTAAGTAGCCATCATCGTCCCAACTCTGTCACCATAGAAAACCAGTAAATGTGAACTGAAAACTAAAATCCTTCGAAAGGCTCAGAGGCCAGTAATATGTATGGACAACATCAGGTTGCAAATTCTAGATCGTCAGAATTCCAAGATTTCAAAGTTCATTAGGGAAAAGGGATTCAGAACTCACTTAAAATTGTTAAGTTGCCTATTTAAAATGGCTTTTCAGTGTAAGGCCTTTTGCAGTCTTTATGGTTTTCAGATGTTGCATGGAAAGTTTCTGTTGGAACTATTGCCTAGATTTCATCACTTGTATCATGACGCCTTTTCATTTTTCTTCTGAAAAATGAATGAATGCTTTGTGGTGATGACTGTAATACAGGGACATCAGGTTGAATACGAATTTGGTGTATTTAGCATTTGGCTCCCCAAGTTAGATGAAGCCCATCAAAGACTGACCTGCACCTCCTAACTACTGCCACATTGCCTACTCTGGTTCAATTAATATGTGCTTCTGTGTTGTTTGAAAAAAAAAATAAATGATTTGTGATGCTGTTAATACAAATAATGTTTTGTCTTATTGAGATCCTATTTTTGACATTAAACTCCTGAAATATCATTTAGAAAGAATTATTCATAAATTTTTTTCTTTGTTCAAAATTTAATGTACTTCAATAAAGTGTCGATGTGTTATGTATCAGGCTTTGGAAGAGTCATTTTAAAGAATCATTAAATAATTCATGACAATATAAAAGGGTAGCGATTAGGAAAAGTATAAACAAATATCTAAATAAAATTAGAATGAATAAAATAATTAAGTTGATCAAATCATAAAAAATTCAATATAAAAGGGAGAATGTTTTTCACCTCTAAGAAGAATAGTTTTGAAATAAATTACATTTAAAAAGATAGATATATTTGACTATGTAAATGCATATATATATACACACACAATTAAAATACATCTATAGAATTAATAAATAGAAACACATGAATGTTCAGGCAGTTCAAGATTATTATGGCAATAGTCTGAACAATTAGCATCTATGGGAGTACAACTATATAGAACTTTACTTCTTAAACCTTACATTTGTAGATTTTATTTCTTATTATATTTATTGCCTAGTAATTATAGAATAAAATGATTTTAGTTAGACAAGAAATGAAATTCAACATCCAAAATACAGAGGACATTTAGGGTAAATCCAGATCCAAAAGTTGTGATTATCTTTTTCTTGTGAACTCATGTTGTTGAACTTGTCTTGCCTTCTTAAAAGCCCCAGGTTTGCTTTGAGGTTAGATTAACAAGGGGGAGAGACTCCTACTTTAAGTAATTTGCATTCTTTTAACGAGCGGACGATGGCTTAGCCATTAAGGAAGGTGTTCTTGAACAAGCAGGCTGGGTATTTAAAGACAAGTAAAATGTGGCATCAGCTGGAAAACCATAGACTTTTAACAGCATTTAAATCATGTTAGACTGAATCCACCGAAAACGCTTACATAAAACATTTAGAAAGCCAACACTTCAAAACCAGAGAATTTGCTTTTGATCCCTTTGCTGAAGTAGTTATTGATAGTTGAAATTTCAAGGAGTCTGCGGAAAATACTCTGTATCTACATTTGAATATTAATAAAGGTAGATGTTATTTCAGAAAAGAAAGAAAAAATTCCTACACTGAGTGATCTCTGCTCAAGCATTACTTTGTCTAGAAATGTGTTTGTTTGTTTTCTTTCTTTCTTTTCTTGTTCCTTTTCTTTTTTAAGTTTAAGGCCAAATTCTCTTATATTTTTGGTTGCATTTTTAATCCAAAATTCATGTTTAAAATTTTTGTAAAACCCAACCCTTTCTTTGCAATGAAAACATTAAATTCAATACAATTTAAGTAACTTTTTTTAAAGTTCCAACCCTAAAGTAGAATCTCTGCAAGATTCTCTGGTTATAGAGATGGTTAAGACAGACTTTCTGGCCTCTTGGATTTAATTCCCAACTTGTAGCTATGAAGCTACTACAAAGATTTCTGTAATTTCATCTCTTTTGATATAATCTAGGACATTGTCAAGAGCTCACTCTTCAGGGTCACTGCAGTAAACTTCACTTTCTTCTTCATATCATTGATTTTGAGAGCTGGACAGAAATTTGTTATCATTAATAACAACAGAACACCAGTGACAATAGCATTTATGGAACACAGTAACTGTGCTGAAGAAGACATATAAATGACCTCAATCTCTTGATGATCTTACATCAGAGGTACTGCATATGTGCCCATTTTACAGAAGAGGAAACTGAGGCACAGACAGGTTAACTGACATATAGCAGAACAGGGACTTTAGCCAGGATCCACCTGATTCCAAAGACCTGATAGATCTAACCCTTCATTCAGGTTCTTGCTAAGGTTGGTAGGATATCATAGCGTGAAAGGCCATTTTTGGATTGAATCATAATTTGTTTGAATCCCTAACTACCCCCTTGATATTTGTATGACTCTGTCCAAAGCATTTGATCTCTCTGAGACATGTATTCTCCTCTATAAAATGAACACACTAATATCTAGTTAATGGAGGCCATGTGAATAAAAGAGAAGATACATGTAAAATACAGGGTGGGGCAAAAGTAAGTTTAGTTGTAATACAAATAAATGATACCATAATTAATAAATGATAATACAAGAATAACTGTGTTTCATGTACTCACAATTGTAAACCTACTTTGCTACACACTGTACTTAGCAGAGTGCCTACAGAATTTTAAAACTGAATATGCTAGTTGCAACAAGAAAAATAAAGTACTTAGGTATAAATTTAACCAAAGAAGTAAAAGAGCTATACTCATAAAACTATAGGACACTAAAAAAACCAAAAAAAAAAAAAAAAAATTAAGGAAGTTACAAATAAATAGAAGTATATACTGTGTTCATGGATTGGAAGAATTAACATCAATAAAATGACCATACTACCCAAAGCAATCTATAGATTCAATGTAATTCCTATTAAAATACCAATGGCATATTTCATATATCTAGAAAAAGTGTTTCAAAATTTTATATGGAAAAGACCCTGAATAGCCTCAGCAACTTGAGAAAGAATAATAAATTTGGAGGAATCACACCACCTGATATCAAACTATACTACAAGGCCACTGTAATCAAGACAGTCTAGTACTAGCATAAGAACAGACACATAGATCAATGGAACTGAATGGAGAGCCCAGAAATAAACCCATGTCTCTATGGTCAATTACTATTTGACAAAGGGGGCACAAGCACACAATGGAGCAAAAATAGTCTCTTCAATAAACGGTGTTGGGAGAACTGGACAGCTACATGCAAAAAAAAAAAAAAAAAAGAAAGAAAGAAACTAGACCACCAATTTACACCACACACCAGAATAAACTCCAAATGGATAAGAGACTTAAATATGAGTTGAGACACCATAAAAATCCTAGAGGAAAACATTGGCAGTACAATTTCAGATGTCCCTCATAGCAATATTTTTTCCAATATACCTCCTAGGGCAAGGAAAATAAAGGCAAAAATAAACAAATGGAGCTGCATCAAATTAAAAAGCTTCTGCATGGCTAAAGAAACCTCATCAAAAAGGAAAGGGAGTCAGCCATATGGGAGAACATGTTTGCCAATGATACATTGGACAAGGGTTTGATCTCCATAATATATAACGACTTATACAACTCAACACCAGGCAGACAAAGAATCCAATTACAAAATGGGCAAAGGACCTGAATAGACACTTTTTCAAGGAGGACATGCACAGGGCCCAGAAACATGAAAAGATGCTCAGCATCACCAGCCATCAGAGAGAGGCAAATTAAAACCACAATGAGATACCACTTCACACCAGTCAGAATGGCCATCACTAATAAATCAAAAAACAAGTGCTGGTGAGGTTGTGGAAAAAAAGGGAACCCTAGTGCACTGTTGGTAGGAATGCAGACTGGTGCAGCCACTGTAGAAAACAGTACCAATTTCCTCAAAAAACTAAAAATGGAACTGCCTTTTGACCCAGTGATTCTGCTGCTGGGGATATACACTAAGAATCCCAAATCACCAGTTCAAATGAACTTATGTACCCCTATGTTCATAGCAGCGCTATTCATAATAGCCAAGCGCTGGAAACAGCCTAAGTGTCTATCATTAAATGAATGGATCAAAAAAAAATGTGATACATTTACACAATGGAATACTATGCAGCAGAGAGAACCTTCTGCAACAGCATGGATGGAGTTGAGAATATTATGCTAACTGAAATCAGCCAGCCGGTGAAAGACAAATATCATATGATCTCACCTATGAGAGGAATCTAATGAACAAAATCAACTAATGAGCAAAATAGAACCAGAGGCATGGAAACATGGAACAGACTGACAGTAAGCAGAGGGGAAGGGGAGAGGGATAATGGTGGAAAGAAGGAGAAGGGACTAGTCAAAGAACATATATGAATGACACACAGACAGGGACAGCAGTATGGGGACTGATGGTGGATGCAGGGCATGAGCTGGGCAGGGGAGAGCAATGGGGGAAGAAAATAGGACAACTATAATAGAATAACAATAAAAATTTTTTAAAAACCAAAAAATATGTGGTATTTATTTTTAAACATTATTTTATAGATAGACAAGTAGAGTCACAGAAAAGGGAACTTACTTGCCCGAGGTTTGGTAGTATCAGAACTTGAATTCAGGTCCCTTGAAAGCCAGATGTGGCTCTTCCCTCAAGGCAGTTATAATTGTCATGTGGTCCACAGCAAAAACATTATATGTCTATAAATGTACATAAAATTCAGGCAATTTCAAATATCCATATTCTTAAGGCTGATATCTGACAACTCTATAAATGTCAGTGTTTGACTAGGATGATTGACTAAGGTTCCATCTGCTCAGGTGGACTCTGTTTAGTAAGCCAGGCTGCGGGTCAGGCATGAGTGTTCTGCCACTACTAGACACCTACGACACTCCTGTCCCAGTTATGAGTCCATCCCCATGTTGGGTTTTAATACTAATCACCCCCTGCCTTCCTTCACATTTTGAACTGTCTCCATTTCAGAGAAAATAATTTGCCCTGTGTAGGTGAAGGCTCATCGAGTTTCTCATTATCAAAGAAAGAGGTGGGTAAGTCCCAATTAAAACTAGTGATGAAATTTTGCTCACTTTGGAAGTAAAGGTCCTCAAGAGAGAGTGCGTCAATCATCCTCCTCATCATCACTAGAATAATAACAATGGTTGTAACTGGCAGAACAGTTTACAGTGTTCAAAGTGTTTAGATACTTATTATTTCACCTAGTCATATGACTGGCTTGCATTACTTCTTCAACAAGATGAAAACTTCAATGATGTTACAGTAACTTACCTGGAGATCACACAGTTAGAGATACAGCTGGCTAAAATGCAAATGCTTGATTGGGACTTTTTTTCCTAATTCACTGTATTCTGTCTTCCTCTCCAGTGAAGCACCTTCATCCTTGAATATAAATCCCACTGGGGCATGAAAAGGCAAGAGTTCCAGCCCATGAGGAGGGGTCATTTTCAAAAAACATCATTTTACTTGCCCAAAAGGGAATTTGGTATAACCATTAATACAAACAATCAAGACTTCCTGCTTTAAAGTTCTCTAATAAAACATATCCTGTGGACTTTGGCACAATTATTTAATCTAATGTAGCTATTTATATGAGTTTAAATCTCAATTCAGAGATTTGGGTGTACAAAGAGTGTAATGTTATTTTCTGAAATTCAGTGTAATTTCTATTTGAGCCTCTCTACCTCTTGGTTTTTGTGACTGTGGCTTGGGTGTCTGTGTCGTGTGAGGAAGCAGGGCATGGAGGCTGGGAAGGGGTCGATTTGGTTTTCAATGTCATCTGACCACATAGAAATCCCATGAGATACTCACGTTCTTGGTGATTAGGTTTTATTGGTTACATAAAGGCATCACCGCTTCCGATTCCAATGGCAGTTCTGCCTGCCTAAATACCCCCAAAACATCCCTCTGCTTGCATCCCTTAGCCTTAGGAATGGGACACAGTCTTCTTGTTCTCATCCCTCACATGTATTTCGAATAGTTAATTGCCTCCTTGGAACCTGTTCTGTAGAGCTTAGGTCACTCTATCGGGGACTAAGTATTGTCTTCTCCTGACTCTCAGCTATGACCCTACTGCCATTTCACAGCCTGAAGGATGCTTTTCTAGTGTACTTTATATGAAAAGTTGGTTACTCTTCATCATGTGCTTCCCTAAATAGTTGAGGATGATTGTTGTTTTACAACTCAAAAGCCAGAAAGAAACTCTTTTCTTCATCTTTCCTGTTTGTTGTCAAATCCCTCCCTAAAGACAATGAATATGGAAGGGAGAATGGATTCCTGCCAGTGGTGTGGGAATGGAGTGAGGGAAGCCAATGATTGATCAATATCACCAAAGGGGAACTTTCTACTGGATATGAACTGGGAGGTATAAAAAAGTACATGAGGGAGGGGAAAATTTTAATGGAACCTCAAAACCAAGAAAAAGGGCAATGGAGAAACCAAAAAAAGGGGGTGAGCATATTTGTTTATAAAAGCCAGTCTAATAAGAATTTTTTAAATCTAGTTGTTTTTTTTTTTTCTTATTGAAATGGGGATGGTGATACCACGGGTATATTTCCTGCAGTTAGACAAGTCTATGTTCAAGTCTTAGTTTCACTGTTTACTAGCAGATGACCATTGGAAGTCTTCTTTTCTCCTGTGAAACACAGTTTCTTTAGTAAAACAGATGAGAGAAAGAGAGTATGTTTTACCAAAACACTGTATCTTGTAAGAGATAGGTGTAGATATATTTATATCTTCCACAAGATATCTCTCTGTATTCTTAGAGTTTCACTGTTTATAAGATAACTTCCCATGGGTGTTATCTGGGAAAGGTTTCTTACAGTGAAACTCTAAGAATACAGATAGGCAGCAGATGCCACGGAAATCTCACAGGACTTGGAAACAGAAGAGCCTGGGTTGACTTCTGAGTTTATCATGTAATAGTTGAGTGACCCTGCATGTAACCTCCCTAAATTTCAGTTTCATTATTTCTAAAAGTTCATCAAAGGATATTTTTAAAAATTAAACAGAATGATACACAAAATTCACCTCTACCCTTTCTGCAGGTAAACATTCAATAAATTTGGTTAATCGTTTTTAAAGTAAATTAACTTTTCAGTTGCATTCAAATTTCATATCACCCACTTGTCTCTTTTTTATCTTCTTCTAAAGTAAAAATCCGTAGAACAGGGAGAAGTGAGCTTCCAGAACACGTCCTCTATATATAAAGCCGTGAGCAGCAAATCCTTCATTCCTTCCAGCCTTGAAAACTCCTCATGGAGCTACATGGCATGTGTAGTTGAGGAGCGGTGGCTTCAAGCCCTTGTTCTTGGCACTGAGTTGCTAAGCAAGGCTGCGTAGCTAGAACTGCATGATGTGACCAGGGTTCCAGCCTCTGCCGTCTCCCGTAGTCAGGTTCGTCCTTTTTCCGTAACTAGAAATGAGCTCAGAGGAGCATTCCCTACACTTGGCACTAGGTCAAACCCTTCAGAACAAGGATCTGACCATCCACTGAAATTTCCAAACCACTAAGAGCATTTCATTATCTCTTGTTAAAAATTCTCCCCTCTGTTCTAATATCGGACAGAGGTTAAATTTGGTTGGCTTCTAAAACTGTTCTGTTTTCAAATGTAAATAAAAATGCCATTTGCTGTCAATTTTGAAATCATTTAGATGTAAAATCTCACTCTCTTCAAGGTGTGGTAGCTTTTTGGAGACTTGATGAATAATTTAACAAGGAAAACCAAATATAGTGAATAAATGTTATTTCCTTTCAATCTGAAAAAAATATGTATTGTTATTTTCATTACAGGGTTCATTTGTATTGTCTTGCATCACTAATTTCAGCTAATGTTTATTAATGCCAACAAAATAAACTCAATGTTTGATATTTTAAAAAATATTTATGATGTGCATGGTTACAATGAAACCATTTTGCAGATGTAAAAATAGAATTTCTGGGTCTTTTTGTTGTTGTTGTTGTTGTTGTTGTTATTTTTTGATTACCAAATAAATTCAGAAACCAATGAGAAGTCACGGGGACTCTATCACAGGAATTCACTCCAAATTAGTAGTTTTCAAAATTTGGCATGCCTCAGAATCCCCTGAAATCTTGTTAAAAATATAGATTCCTGGGCCTCATATCTGATATCTGATCTAGATAAGGTCCAGAATGAAACCTTAGGATTTGCATTTCTAGAAAATTCCCAGGTGATGCTGCTGATTTTGCTTAGGAGATCTCACATTGAAAACAATTATTCTAAACCATTCTGATAGCATAGTAAAGTAATATGAGCAAGGAAAAGGAAGGAAGGCTAAATATTGAAGTTTTGCTCTGAATCCCTTTGTTCTCCCAATGATAGATATTTCTGTGCTGCTTTTGGAGGTGGGTAAGTGGAGGCTCAGATGTGTGAAGAAACATTCTCAAACCTACCTAGGAAGGGGTTAAACTGGACTTCAAAGGGAGGCCAGTGGATTCTAAAGGTGGGCTGGAAAATTCAAATATGTTCTAAGGAAATACATTTAATGTATTTGAAAGAAGCCATTTTTATGATAAATAGCTACTGATACTCAGTCCCAAGTTCAGGGTGACAAAAGGGAGCAGTGGGGATTATGACAACCTTGAAAACAAGTCTCTATGGCTCAGGTCAGTCAATTATCACCACGGAGTAGACAGAA
This sequence comes from Mormoops blainvillei, assembly GCA_004026545.1. Lineage (NCBI taxonomy): Eukaryota > Metazoa > Chordata > Mammalia > Chiroptera > Mormoopidae > Mormoops > Mormoops blainvillei. Next base: position 82,578 of record PVJD01001515.1, read on the forward strand.
CTATATCCACCTTGTTCCATTAATTAACTAAGGCCATTAGACTGAGGTGATTTTAATGCAGGGGCTGTTTATATAAGCAAACCCAAAATCTAAGCCTGTCAATGCTTCCAAGTTATGAAATCAAAACACTAAGGTTAACTAACCAGTCCCAAACAGCCAAATAGGCTTTAAATTATTGCCAGTCCCATAATTCCCTTTCTTTTTCTTTCTCACTTTCTCTGTATGTCTTTCCTCTGGTTCCTGTCAGTGAAGTGCTCTTAGCCACTTCCAGTTTGGTGCTTCCCGGTTCCAATCAATTTTTATTCTAATAAACTCTGACATTTTTAATATGCCTCGATTTATCTTTTAACTCAAAATTGATATGTTAAAAGCCTAAAACCCTGTACCTCAGAATGTGATTTAATTTGGTGATAGGATTGTTGAAGAGGTAATTAGGGTTAAATGAGGTTATGTGGTAGACTTTAATCCAATATGACTGGTGTCCTCGCAAGAATGGAGATTAGGAAACACACACAGATCGAGAAAAGACATTGTTAGCAATAGAATGAGAGGCAGCCGTGTGTCAGCTAATGAGTGAGGCCTCAGAAGAAACCAAACCTCCATCTCGATCTCCAGAAATGGGAGAAAATAAATTTTTGTTTAAGCCACGTAGTCTGTGGTATCTTCTTAGGGCAGCCTGAACAGAGACTTTTAGGTGTTGTCTTACTGCACGTTCGGATTATCTCAGAGAAGTCGGAAGTCTGGATTGCACGTAAGCTCTTCAGATTTTTAAATCTGGACAACTACATCAAATTTAATTAAAACACTGCAAGACAGAACTCTGCTGGGAAAATTAAACAGGGTAAATTTACATTTTATATGTGGAGATTCTAGGACAAATGATTGTTTAACAAATGTTAGTGTTCCTTTCCTTTTCAGGCAAAAGTAAAATTTTGTGGCACTGTTGGAAATGTAGCCATTTAGCCTGAAAAGTTTCCCTGGAGGTTCGGGAAGAGGAACCGCTTAGCCTCGCTTTGGTATCTTCCTTTCCTGTGTTTTCGGTTTGAAGCTGGTTCTAAAAGACACTCTTGAGAGGCTTGAGATTGAGAAATGTGGAAAGGGAGTCAATTCCTGCAGATCTCTGAGAAACATAAAAAGATACCAAAAAAAAATAATAAATTTTCGGCAGGCAGAATAATTTCTGAAGAGTTCCAACGTGGAGGTTGTGGCTGGATCAGGTTCTTTGGCCTCTTAAGACCTGGTTGGACACTTATCAGAAAGATGCAAATGGGTAAGAGTAAGCACCAACTTACTGATTTTTACAAAACATAGGCTCAGTGGCCGGAAAGGTAACTGAGCAATTCTTATTCCCTTCTGAGTAAGTGACAAATTTGAAACGCGAAGTGGGCAAAGTATTGAAGATGATGTATCAGAATCTCAAAACAAGTTTAATGGGATTTGAAGTCTTTTTGTCTTTGAACAACAACAACGAAAAAGGTAGTATTTAAAAAGTCATTCAGCATCAGAATCCCTCCTGTTGACTTCCACGATGCATTCATAAAAACTGAACCTCCCTGCTGGTGGGTTCGTTGTGGTTTTGGGAAGGGAAAATCTTTCCCCAAGTCTCTCTTTCCTGCTATAATGGAATTTCATTAGAATGACCTTCAAATGTTTTTTAACTGCAACCTGCAATAAAAATATTTTTATATTATTACTTTCTAAACATATGCATATATACACAGGGTAGGGTAAAAGTAGGTTCACGGTCACGAGTATGTGAAACAGTTTATTCTTGTAATATCATTTATTAATTATTGCATTATTTTCCTTATGAATAGCTGTAAACCTACTTTTACCCCATCCCTTTTAACCAAAACATTTCATAAAACATTACTAAGTGTGATGTCTCATAGTATTTGCTCTTCTATTTCATTTTTAAAAATACTAGTCATAGTCACCATATTGATTTTATGACCCTCTAAATGGGTTTAACCCACAATATGAAAACTTAAGATACTGAAGGGTGCTTTAAAAAACTCACTATGTTAAAAGGACCTAAGAAGAGTATATAATCTGTTGATTCCGGTTGGTCTATGCATATCCATGGAAGTCATTCCCATGGTAGTGTAACTGACAGACTAAATGTTAAGATTCATGGATCGGTTGACAGTACACTATATTCTGTTGTAAATGACTGTAGAAATGAACATAAAACTTTAAGTAAGTGTATCCCTCCATCAGGGACTACCGGTAAGGAAGTTGTTAATTACAGATAAGCCTATTATATGGGGTAGAAGTAAGTTTACAGTTGTTTATATGGAAAACAATGCAATAATTAAGAAAAATAATACACAGATAAACTCTGTGTTTCACATATGCACAAAGTAAACCTACTTGTGCTTCATCTTGTATAATAATAAGTCATAATAAATGCTACAAAAAAAAGGATATAGCCTCCTGAGACCATGGAGACTGGTTGGGAGAGGCATGTTTTTAGATAAGGAAGTCACAGCAGGGTTTCGAGAAAAAGTGACTTTTGAGAAAAGACCTAAGTAAAGCTAGGGAAAGAGGTGTGTGAAGGAACGTTTATTAGAGAATGTGGAAGGCAGAGAAACAGCAAGGCAAAATATTTGAGGCAAGAGAGAGCTTGGCGGGTCGGATGTATAAAAAAAGGCCAAGGCTCTAAAGTAGTGGGAGGAGAAATTGGACACATACATATGCAGAACCTTTCAAGCTTTTACACACACACATTTTTTTCAGAACAGTATAGTAAGCCATTACAGGATTTTGAGGAGATGAGGAGATGAACTCAAATTTTAAAACTTCCCTGGCTTCTTTAAGGATAATTGTAGTAGGGGAGCAAGAAGGCAGAGAAATGATTCAACGTCCTCCATACAGTAGGATCTATTCGGAAGGTAAAAACTGTCAGGGTTTTCAGAGTGCCTGGGCTGGAAGTACAGTTAAGAAATGAGAAAAATTAAAAATGACATGAAGGTTATGGCCCAAGTAGATGAGCACATGGTAGTGTTCACATGCAGATGGATACACCTTTGGTAAATGAAGTTTGTTTGCCATGTTTAACAATGGGGCACATAGAGGACTTCGATCAAATGGGTCTTGCTAGGTACATTCCTGATATCTTTCTTCCATAAGAAGTTTCTTAAATTCTTTTAGTCAGTTAGTGAAAAGGCCAAAGTTTTTTTCTTTCCTTGAAAATAACCAGCTAAAAATAATATCCCAAAGAAGCATATTTTGGGGTAGTAAGCTCTTCTCCCCCTCAATATTTATTTTTATTTTTTAAAGATTTTATGTATTTATTTTTAGAAAGGGGAAGGCATGGGGAAAGAGAGGGAGAGAAACATCAATGTGTGGCTGCCTCTCACATGCCCCCTACTGAGGACCTGGCCCGCAACCCAGGCATGTGCCCTGACTGGGAAACCAACCAGCGACCCTTAGGGTCTCAGACCGGTTCTCAGTCAATTGAGCCACACCAGCCGGAGCCTCCTCCTCAAAGTTTAAAGCCATGAAATTAGATAACGTCGTCTCAGGGAGCAGTGGTGATAAAGAAAAGATGAATTTAGAACTGGATTTTGGAACCTCTAACATTTATCATTCAAAAAAAAGGAAGTGGGGTTAGTTAAGAACATTGAAAAGAACATTGAAACTGTACAACTTAGAAAGAAAATCAGGAGAATTCTGTGTCACAGAAGCCAACTGAAAAAAAATGTTTCAAGAAGTACATTTATTGTGTGATCCGCGATAGAGAGGTCAATAAGGACTAAGATTATATTTTGCTTGGTGAGATTGCAGTATCTTCTGACAAATGCAATTTCAGTGACGTTACAGGGAAGAGAGCCTTCAGAGAGCAGAATCGCAAGGAAATGAGAGATGAAGAGAAGACAATTAGCACTGGCTACACTTTTTAGAAAATTTGCTATAAGATGAAGAAGAGAAATGGTAGATACTTGCCAATGCTTCATGAAACAGTGGTTCTAGGCATCATTTGTTTGTTTTATTTCTGATGGAATATATTATGGTGGGCTTGAATTCTGACAGACAGCCTGTAGTAGAAAGAGATAAACTAATGGCACAGGAAAGGGGACAATCAATTTCACAAGCAAAGTTTTGCATAGCTGACAATGGACAATACAGTGAACAAGTGTAGCAAATGTTCTTGATAAAATTGTAGAGATCATTGTAACCAGAAAAGAAGATAAACATGTTGGTATAAATGCAGGATCATTGATGGATGTGATGGTGGATGGGCAATACAGTTAACTTATATTTGCTTCTATTCTGTCAGGAAAATGAGAGTTAAGACTTTCAGTCACCCAAGAGAAGAAAATGAGAAGGTGAACTGAGGATTCTCAGGAAGTACCAAGACTGTACTTGCAGCTTATGGTCATAAACTCAAAGGCTAGAAGACATGGTTATGTGTTTTTCTCCGATTTGAATTGAGGCAATCAAAATTGAGACATTCAGTTGCCAGATGGATCATCTCCAAAGGTGTTTGAGCATCAAGAATAAAAGTGAACAAGTGCTAAAACCCTAAGTGATTAAAAAAGGTTCAAGGGGCCTATAGATGACTTCACTTGAAAGAACTGCCAGATGGTAACATCCTTGGTGTGTACCTCAGAAGAGCTGTGTTTTCCCTTAGAAGAAGAAGAACAGCAACAACAACAACAAAAAACTTTCTCAATGTAGACTCATGAAACAAGGATGCCTATCCCAAACCTAGGCCCCATGGTAAAGAGTGTCATTCATCATCATCATCATCACCATCATCAATATCATCATCGGTATTGATAGCAGTGGTAGTACTGGTACTGGAAATAATCCCCCCATACACACACCTCAGTTTCTTTATCTGTAAAATAAGTTTCTCAAAAGTATGCTATGTCTTCATAAATCTATGATTCAAGCTAAAGAAGAGGCCCATATACTTGGGAGAGAACTGGACACTGAGATGACTGCATGGGTATCCAGAAAAGTAAGAGCCCTCTCTCTCCCCCTATTTTCTAGCAAGTCTCTTCCTAGAACAGTGCCTGACAAGTAAGAGGAAGCCAGTAGTACTTTTGGAGGAAGAAGAGGATACAGGAAGGAAGGAGGAGAGGTTGCAGATTAGACACTCACACCTGCTCTGTCATTGTATGCCAACCTCAGGAATATCCATCCTGGCTATGCTAAATGAAGGTTAGGTTGGGGCCAGGGCAGGGATACTCATATCAGTCAATGAGAAGCCTGCACACAGAGAAGAAATAAAATACCCTTGGTCTTAAAAAGTCTAGAACTCCACAGTGACCATGCTTGTTTTCTCTAAGTTTCCTAGGGAAGCAGACACTAGAAAAGAACTGTGCTCTGATGTAAAGTGGCAGTTTGCTTTTCATTTAGCCATGGTCACTTTCAAAGTGTCACCAGTTTCACTGAAAGCTATTCTAAGGCTATTTTGATAAAGCTTTGCCTCCCTGGTATAAGCCGCTGCATTCGGGGGTAAACTCCAGTTTGCAGAGCATTGTCCTCCTAACACTGTCTCCCAAGAAATTTCCACCCCAGAGGAACCCAGGGCCACTGCTTCATGAATAATGACACTTAGCATCTCAATGGTACTGTAAACATCAACTAATTAGTCCTTAGAAAGGCACTGTGGAAAAAGCATGCTTATCCACGCTTTAAGCCTGGGTGGTCAAAATGAAGAAGCAATACCAATATATCCACTCACAAGGCTACAGAGGGTGTCAGAGTAGGATATGAAACTTGTGAGAGAGTGCTCCCCAAGGTTATTTAAATGAGATTACAAATTAACCATGTCACCAGTGAACGGTGACAACATTCCTTCAGTCCCTTGGTGAAAATGAGTGTATTGAGTTAATATGGATGAGGAAATAGGACTGATTGGATACTAGCAAGCGAATCACTCTATAGGTTTAGCTATCTAAGAGTGAGACTCATTACTCTGTGCTAATGATTTGCCAAATTAAAACCCTCTCTTTTTTATACACTGAACACAAGAAATAAAATAACTCCCCTGGCCACGGTATTTCATGTTATTCTCTTTAGAGTCTGTCTTTTAGAGACATATTTGCTATCATTCCACTTATTTCCAATCTACAAAATTGTGTATTTAGTGCTTGGTATATACTAGATATTCTGCTAGACATTGATGACAGAGTAGAGTATCAGATAGGAAAGGTCTTTGCCTTTAAGGTGTTTTCTGTCTAGAGGATAAGATGGGAAATTAAATAAACAATTACCATGAGACTTATGATTCTACGTCAGAAGAATAGGACACCTTGGACATGGTAAGAGATAGATCAGAGACAAGAAACTTTTCCCCAAAAACATAATATTTAAGAGAGATGGAATGCATGCATAGAATTAGGCAGATAAAGGGGTGAAAAGTATGAGCTTTACATTGACTTCCTAACAGTAATGAGACTGACATGTGAGACTGACATGTATTCTGTTAATTTTGATTATCAGATTAAAGAAGTCTAACTCCCTTGAGAGAAAAATAGGCTTAAAATTAATTTTCACTATGAAAACCCAAGTGCAAAGAGGTCCCCGAAGAGTTAAATAGGCAGGACATGGTAGCTTCAAAGTGTCAGAGCTAAAACTTAGGGTCAGGATTTGAATCTTGCTTGCCATGATAATCCAACAAAGCTCATTTGTAAGCCTGATTTCATCATAAGATTCCTTCTCTAGAAGGTGCATTTTATGAGCTATTTTAACCAGATGTCTTTCTTCACCTTTTGCTCAAAATTAAGTGGGGCCTCTTTCTTCTGAAAGAGAATGTACCATCAGTGAAAGTATGAAACTTTGCTTCATAAACCAGTGGCACTCAAACACACAGGAAATGGGAGCTCCTAAGAAAACACTTTAGACCTTTTCATCAGTACAGCCAGGTAACCATGATTTTTCTCAGCTTTGAAATCCTGAAGCAGCAGCATATAATGTAGAGTGAAAAAAGCTCTTAATTAAAACACAAATATTTAGGACTGTATCAGCAGCATGTAACACAGAACTGGCCAGGGAAATTGGTTTTTGAGTAATTGTTTTTCATGCATTCCCTTTCACCACTGTTAAGTAATATTTTTCTGGTAGAAATACACAAGCAGTGCTGGGTCTTGAACACTTCCATAAACCAGAAGTGCTGCCACGGAGAGACTCCGTTTTCCAGCGCTGTCCAATGCAGCGAAGCAGATTGGGTTGAATAACAGGCCGCTCACAGGAGCTCTGGTTGCGTGCCCCATTCTGCCAAGCTCCACGCTTTCTCGTCTGAATCACCTTTCCAGTTTCCAACTCGGAAACAGGACTTTGTGTTTGCAAGAATCCCTGCAGACCAAAGCTCTATGTTTGCAGAAATAGTGATCAAAGTATTTATGGCTGCAGACATGCAACAGGTAGGACATTTGGAATATTCATTCATTCAACAGCAATTATTGAAAATTATTTTTCTTCTTCTTCCTCTTCCTCCTCCTCCTCCCCCTCCCCCTTCCCCTGCTCCTCCTCCTCTTTCTCCTTCTCCCCCTTTTTCTTGCCAGGCTTGATGCTACACACTGAGTATAAAATAGAGAACACAGGCACATTTCCATGTTCTACAGGATTAGTTAATTAATCCCAAAACCACAAATAAAGGTAGATGTTTCTTGTGGGTAGAGAACAGAAGTGTTTTATAGGCCAAAGATGGTGTCAGATTCAGCAGGGTTTTGAGGCTATGTTCAGGTTTTAGAAAAGAGTAATACCCATTCAAGTATTTCCAATAGTAGGGGTAAATTGTGTGGGTGAGAGAGGTGATCACTACTATAGTAAAAAAGACCAATCTAGTTTTTGTTTGGACTTGAGGTTGAAAGAAAAAAAATATATTTGTGGCTTACTAGATAAGAAACTGTGATGGTTAATTTTATGTGTCATCTTGAGTGGGCCACAGAATGCCCAGATAGTTGGTTAAACATTACTTACGGTTATGCCTGTGAGACTCTTTCTGGAAGAGATTTGCATTTGAACTGGTGGACTGCGTAAAGTATAAAGCAGATCACTCTTCTAAAGGCGTAGGCTTCCTCCAATTTGTCGAGGGCCTGAACAGAATAAAAATGTGGAGGAAGGTTGAAGTCTTTCTGCATAACTGTTTGAGCTGGGACGTCAGTATTCTCCTGCAGTCAGTGTTGCTGGTTCCCAGCCTTTCTGACCTGGGCTGGAGTCTATGCCGTTGGCTCTCCAGCTCCCAGGCCTTCAAACTACGCCACCAGCTTTCCTGGGTCTCCAGTTGCCATCAGAGACGGTGAGACTTCTTGGACTCTGTAATCGTGTGAGCCAATACCTTGTAACGAATCTCTTTCTCTCTACCTATCTAGCTGGCAATCTATCGTCTATTGTTTAATTTTCCTAGAGAACCCCAGCTAACAGAGAGGACATTGCAAAAACCCAAGGAAAAGATGACACGGTCTTTGTTGTGTGTTGGAGAAAGAATATGAATTATCTGTCTTGCTAATTCTCTGCAAGACAGTACATAGAGTAGGGTTTGGAATCAGCCATTTCCTAGCTGTGTGATCTTGGATATACTAACTAAACTCTTTGAGCCTCAGTTTTCACATTTGAAGAAGTAGGTTAGTAGTCACAGGATGGTTGTAAGGAAGAACACAGAAAATGGAAGTTTAAAGTGTATTGGAAATGGCTATAAAAATGCTGGTTCTCATCCTCATAAAAGTCAAGGTCATGACCAATAAGTTAGGTCATATTTAGAGATTATGGGTAAGATGTCTCAGCATGTAGCAATATTTGCAGCAGCATTTATAACTGGACCCAAGTGTCAGAAAGAATTGCTTCCTTAATGGTGCTGTATTGATTACTGATACACATTTTATATTATTTATATAATAATCTAGGAAATATTTATGAAAATACCATATATCTTTTAAGATAATTATAGTTTCATAAGTTTTTTAGAACCTGTTTAAAAAAGCACACTTGCTATCCTTCTTGTCAAATGTCTCTCCATCATCACACTATGATGATGCAAATGGGAATGACTCAGATAACTAGGAAACAGAATCCAAGCTGTTTGTGACATCTCTTAAAGAAGTAGTTTCAGAAGAACATGTCTAAATATATTGAAAATATTTTTGGAGTAACTAAGAGCATAATAAAAGAAAACAAGTGAAATTTCTTCTTTATCTACCATTGTGTATGAAAATGCTTATTGTTGTATAAGCTCCTAAGAAAAAAGTAAAATATGTCATAGATTATTCAGGAAATTATGGTAATATATCAAGAAAACATTCTATATCTTTTTGTAGAAATTAAAACACAGAAATCATAGATTCTTATTCTATTTTTTAATCAATCTACTTATAAGAACAGTAAATAAATGTGAAACACGGGTCCTAGTTAAGTGACGAAAGGAAAGATTACATGGACTCCCCTTAACACTGAATAATTTTACACATGGGAGGAGATGGAAAATAATATACCCAAAGATAATTGTCTTAAGGTTGAAGGATGTGGAGTATTTATGAACTTTCCTTTTAAATTGTTCTTAGATGTTAGACTTTTATATATTTTTTAATAAAATTTTTAAAATAATGTGCTTTTTGAGACTAGAGTTTGAAAAATTAATTGAAACAGGACATTTCATTGTGTCTCTAAATACAATACAACTCACTCTCACACCCCTTCCAAATCTTCTCTGCTTGTCTGATTCCCCCAACTCCATCATCCTCTTCTTTCAGAAATAACCTTTTAATACAGAACAATTTTGTCACCAGGTACTATTTCAGCTTTCTGCCGCCTCATCTACATCTATCTAACCATATTATTAGCCATCTTTTCTTCTTTATCTCCTATTAGATACAGAAGGTAGCTATCTGAAATCTCAGAAACTCAATTCAAACTTGCTCGAATTAGAAGACATTGGTTTATTTATCTGAGCATCTGAAGAATGAGCTGCCTTTCATCACAGGCCTATACAAAAACATCACCAGGGCTCACTTCTACTTGGTGTGCTGGCCTCGTTCTCAGACTTACTCTGCGCTACACATCTACATATTCGCTATAGTCTTTGTTTTTATCACATTCTTAAATGAGGCTTCATGCTTCCAAAGTCTAAGGACTACGAATCTAAAGATGGAAGCTGTCCATAAACTGAGAGAGAGATTGTCCTGATACTGACAAAATAAGAAGTTCCATAAACATCTGGGTAAGTCTGCTTCTCATTCAATAACCACTTAACTATATTAATCTCAATTCACACACACATGCACACACACAATAAAAAACTTTCTAACTCAGGTACCATCAAACAACTGTCCTCTGAAGCTGTTAAATCCTACTTAACTAATGATCCTTTTTTGCTGTCACTGCCTCACACAAGAAAGACTATGTTTCATCTTATATTTCTCCCTGAATTCAGTAACAGTGAGACTGTTTAGATGCATTTTTAAAGCAATAGGCCAGGGAAAGCCAACTAGAGGAGTCTAAACAGGAAGGCAATATCAAACACAAAAACATTTCACGAGTCTTCATTTGAGGAGGACCCAGAATCATCAGTGAAGAGCTGACAGGTTGTTACTGTCTATAGCCTGCCCTGCGTTGTGCTCCATCATATGCAGTCTCGCACTCAGCGTGTTACTCGTGTACCTGCTGAGCTGTCAGTCACCAGAGCCATGCTGCTTAAAGCCGGGTCTGCAAGTTAGAGCAGTCTGTGAGGGGATAGTTACAGAAATTGAGAGTTGACACTGGAAAATTTTATATGAACGTAACAGAAATTGTATGTCATTTAAATCTATTTTTTTAAGTTTCTATTTTAAGTTCTTTTTTCTTGTATCTCCTTTCTAGTGATCATTTTTATTGTATTTTATAGCTACCGGCATGGGATAGAATAGCAGAAAAGCTGGTTCTCACCCTAGAAAGTGGAAAAGCGTGGCCCAGAATGTGGAGTATTTCCTAATCAGTTTGTATTCCCTCACCGTGTCTGAAATATAGTGAAATCTGTTTTTTGAGAGCCTACCACGTGTCACTTTTACTTGATACTTCCCATCTGTTACGTAATTTTTACTTTATCTCCTGTACATCCCGTGATGGTCAATTTTCCATGTCAAACTAGCTGGGCCTCAGGGTGCCCAAATTAAACGCTATTTCTGGGTGTGTCTATGGGGTGTTTCCAGATAAGATTAGCCTTTGAATTGGTGGATATGCTAAAGTAGAGATCCTCTCTTACCCAAGTGGGAGGCCTCATGTAACCCACTGAGGACCTGAATAGAAAAATAGAGCAAGAGAGGATTCGTGTCTTCTCTGCCTGTTGCAGCTGGGGCATCAGCCTTCTTTTGCCCTTGTATTGTGGTTTATACCACCGGTTCCCCTGTTTCTCGGGCTTTCAGACTGAAGTTGGGACTCTATGACCAGGCTCCCTGCATCTCCAGCTTGCAGACGGTACGTTGTGGGGCTTTTCAGCCTCTGTTATCACACAAGCCAATTCTCCATGATAAATATCCAGATATAGATAAAGAGAGAGAGAGAGACACACACAGATATAGACGATATACAGGTATGGATATACAGACATAGATGTACAGATATAGAGAGATATATAGGTATATAAGATCAGGGTTAATATGGAATAGCTGAATTTGACTATGTTAATAGATATATTAAGTATATATCTATATATTGATATATCAATAAAGGTCTCTATAAAATACATAATATTAGAATTTACAGAATTTATAATGTAATGTTTTACATTAGTATATCTATATGCATATCTATATCATATATACAAAGGGGGGACCCCAAAATACCTGGAATTATCTTCTGGAGGGTAGGCTACTTGTTGTACAGGCTTTCTCCACTAGGTGGGTGTTCTAGGCACACATCTGCATCAGTGTACCAACTGGCGTTGTTGTGAGAGACTGTGTTTAGCTTCAGTGAACTGTTTTTGAAGACTCATTCAGTGCATTTGCCCATTTCATGATGCATGATTTACGAGTGCACCTGCCCCCACCACGCTGAGTGTTCAGGAGTTTTTGACCAAAATGGTATGACCCCCATGGCCTGACCCTCCCCCCACTCACCTGACCTCACCCCAAGTGACTTCTTTTTGTTTCCCTGGATGAAAAGAACTCCTCAAATGGAAAAGTTTTGCAGATGTTGAAGAGGTGAAACAAAAAATGGCAAAAGCACCAAAAGGCACCAAAATTGATGAGTTCAAAAACTGTTTTGATCAACAGAAAAAAGCCTCAGTAGGCAAATTGCATCAAACAGAGTACTTTGAAGGTGACTCAAGTTTAAACATGTAAGAATAAATACACAATTTTTTTATAAATAAATCCCGTTGTACCTCCTACTGCTTCTATTTCTTTGGAAAACCCCAACTAAGACATATCTCAAGTCAAAATGAAAGTGAGATGGCTAGAAAACCAGGTACAAGCACAGCTCCTGCCTCATCATTCCAACATCTTTACCTCTTGTTAATTAAATGAGCTCTACTGTTTAGTCAGATGGGTGTCAACTGAGCACCAGCTAGAAATACAGAATCCTAAAGTTTCATTCCAGATCTAAAGAACCAAAATCAGCCCTGACTGGTGTGGCTCAGTGGATTGAGGACTGGCCTGTAAATTAAAAGATTGCTGGTTTGATTCCCAGTCAAGGCACATGCCTGGGTTGTGGGCCAGGTCCACTAGGGGGCGCATGAGAGGCAACCACACACGGATATTCTCTTCGTCTCTTTCTCCATCATTACTCCCTGCCGAAGAATAAATAAATAAAATCATAAAAAAAAAAATCCAGAATAATTTTTTAAGGTCCCCAGGTGATGTGTAGGTACACTAAGCTTTGATTTGCACTGGCTCAGACTATTGTGGGGACTCTCGATATATAGGACAATTCGGTCTTTAAGAATAAAGCATTACACTTTACACTAAAGCATTACAATATACAGTGTGTTTTATTAGCCAGGGCTACGGCTCACAGAAAAAAAAATACTAGTATACACTTAAGCCTCTAACTTCAATTAATTTTGATTCAAAACTTATTCTCACCCTTCTTTTGCTACTTGTATGATGTATAGCTCTTTGATGAAAACAAGAAGGTGGCTTAGTGCCTGCCTGGAATTCAGATTGGAAAAGATTGAAATGTAAATCACCCTGGATGTTTTCAATTTAATATAGGCAAATTCAGTTATTTTATATTAACCCTGATCTTAGGTGTGAGGCAATGGTGCCCAGAGATCTCTCTGTTCAGCCTTTCTCTTTCAGGGGTATCCAAACTTTTGACATCTCTGGGCCACCCTGAAAGAAGAATTGTCTTGGGACACACATTAAATATACAAACACTAATGAAAACTGAGGAGTAAAAAAAAAGTTTCAAGTAAATTTACGATTTTGTGTTGGGCCGCATTCATAGACATCCTGGGCCGCAGGTTGGACACCTCAGTTAGATGATGAAAAGAACTAAGCCAGGGACTACGAAGGCTAGCAGAATGAACATTTGCCTGAAGAGTCCCCAGCTCTAGATACCAGCTGCTGAATACCCTACAATAAAAGAAAGATTCATTCCTTCACTGACTCATGCACAAGGTGGTTTTCTCTCCAACAGAACCATGAGCTCTTGAGTGATCATCCTAAAAATATTCCCAAGAATCACTGCACTCTTGCAGTATGCTGTGCTTCTGCTGTGTTAATGCAACTTCCTTGCATAGGTTTCTGTTGTTGCAATTGTCACGTCTCCCAGGCAACATGTTATAGAAGAATCAATACACAGCCAGTTCTAGATACACAACCTTGGGTTAAATTTCCATCTCTGCCACTTAGAAGCTGTGTGTCCTTGAGCAATTTGGTTAACCTCTCTGAACCTCTGCAGCTACATGAACACCAAATTTGCAAAGTATTACAAAATTATGGATGATGTTAGAATGGCAATTAACACAACAAGATGTTTGGTAAATGATTATTCAATTAGTATATAGGCATATATATATATATAGTATATACTGTGTAATTGTAAGTATATGATATATATACATATATATATATATGTCTGTTGACCACACAGCATTTTGAACTCAACAAATTCTTTATCTCTAAATCCTTAAGCGCTTGCCTACACTTGGAATGATTACTGAACGGAAATTGGATAAATGAAACAATGAATGAATGAATGAGTGAATGAATGAAGCAGAAGAGCTAAACATTAATTGAATTACTCTGACAGAATAAAATGCCCTCGCCATTCTCGATTAGTCCTGGAGGCTATCTGTCCTCTTGTGTGTTGTTATCCTTACAGCTGTACCTGATAATAATGCATTTTTTAAAGTTCCAGTTTAAATGTTAACTTCTCTCATTTGAGAAGCCTTTCCTGACCAGGTCAGAGCCTCTTTTATTTCCCCCCTTTCTGTAAATCTGTATAATTCATATATCTCATTACTGATTCATTTCACTCATGAGAATCCAACAATTATGCTAAGCGTTGTGTTCCAGCAGCCCCGTAAGGTAGGCTCATTGCAACCTTCTTGAAAATGAACTGTAATGTAAACATTTGCTTTGGGGAATGAGGTTGGATGTTCACGACTTATGTACGTCTGCCACCGTAGGAAAAAGCAGCCCTCTTCTGGGAGTGAAATAGTCTATGATCATTACAGCTCAGTTCCTGTAGATTATTTTAAACATTAACTCATAAGCTTGGAAAAATTTTGGAAAGACAGATCAGAATAAGAGTCAGAGCTGGTGTAAGCTGTGGCTGTTCAAAAATTAAGAAGCTCCAATAAAATGTAATTGAAGGTTAAAAAAGAAAAAGTCCACACAGAGAATCTTGCAGGTAGGTGGGGATTAGGAAAGGGGTGCCGAGGTGCGAGGAGCAGCACGGGAAAAGCGGAGGAAGTCTTTCCACAGTCAAATCCTTGGGAATGACAGGCAAATCGACAGGCACTAAGTAAAGAGTAAAAAGTGTGATGCACAAACAGCAAATAGGTGAGGAGAGACTACTTTGTAATGAGAAGAAGCAGTAGATGAGGGTCTGCTCTTTGCCTCCTACGCAGGTAGCTGCACACCTCTTTGTGGAAATGTGTGCCCTGGGTGACCCAGCTAGTCTTCCTCTTCCCCAGCCACTATTTTCAAATGTTAGTGAATAAACTACTTTAAAACTGCCTGTAATTTGCCTTTCTCAGCTCAGTTCCCATCCTTCACCCACACACTCCCCACTCAACTCAGTATCATACTTAAGGTACTTTCGAGTAATTGTTATTCCTTAACTGACCCCATTTTATTTCCCCTTGATGTTAAATGCTGTGATGATTAAGTGAGCCAATTTACTCTTTAGTCCTTGATCCTCAGTATACAGTTCAGAGGTCAGCAAACTTTTACTGTTAAGGCCAGATAGGAAACATTTTGTGTATCGTCAAGCCCATCCAGTCTCTGCTGTAAGGACTGAACTTGGCCACTGTGGTGCATAAGCAGTCGTAGACAACATGGCAACAAATGACCGTGGCTGTGTTCCAATGAAGCATTGTTTACAAAAACACATGTCCAGCAGGCCAGCTTTGGTCCAGGGGCTGTAGTTTAGTGTCCCTGGTATAGTGTCCAGCACATAATAAGTGTTCGGTAAGTGTAAACTCTTGATGAGCTACCAAGAGAGAGAATGTGGCAGAACAACTGCAATGGATAAAGCTATAGGAGCTATCAAAAAAAAAAGAAAAGGAAGACCACCCCCCACCAGATGTATGGCTTAAAACCAGCAGAGGCCGGTTCAATCCAACATGGTGACTCATTTCACCGAATGGTAACTCCAGCCTCATTTATAGGTTCATTGAAGTGCGTGAACACACTAAATGACACACACCGCACTGCCATGATGGAAACGGAAAGCCCATAGAAAGACACGAAATGACTGATGGAGCTCCTCCGAAAAATCTCCATCCGTTGCTTTCTGGAGGAAATCGTGAATATTCCTTCCCTTTTTTGGACACCCTACCCCTCTGATCAAATGAACCTCAATAAAAGAAGCAAATTTCTCCAACAGGGGGCTGCTGTGTCTGTGGAATAGCTGATTCTCTATTTCACTAGTAAATTCACTTTCACTTTAAACTCTATTTTTTGCTTGTGCTTGAATTCTTTCCTGTGCAAAGCCAAGAACCCACAGTGGGTCATGAACCCTTGGGACCCCAGGCCCCAGAATGCCTGCATGAGCATCAGTTTCTTCCTTTTAGAATGGTACTCTCCCCTCCATCTCTCCCATTCCTCTGGGCAGCTCCTATTCTTTCTCATATGAATCCTCTCATCCGTATCTCCAGGAAGATTTTCTACTATTATTTTTATTATTATAACCCCCAATTTAATCTCACTTACTGCTATTTTCAGTGTGCTAGTTACCAAACTCACTGATTTAAAAATGTTATCTTAGTGATCACAAAGCACCATGCAGTTGTTATTATTTTGTCTATTTTCACAGATAAGAAAAAATTACGGTGTGCAGAGATTCAATAATGCACCGAAAGCCACTCACTTTCTCATAAATACTCCTTTTTCTGCACACTCACTGCCAAATATGACATACGCATCCGGTAATTACTTTGCATTGTCGTTAAGGTAAGTTTCTCCTCTCTGTCTTCTTGGCTGTGCTGTGAGATATCTGAAGGCAGAGTTTTTGGTTTGTATATAGGAATCTTGACATTTTCCTCAGTCCCCAACTTCTTCCCATTTGAGCTCAAAGTTTCTAAATTTTATAATAAAATACTTAAACTCCATTAGGGATTTCAAGGCACAGAAACAGAAAATATGAAAGAACCCATATGAACTAAGAAGGATAAAATGAGAAGTTCTAACAGGTGTCAAATGTAGATATGTATAAAATAAAATGAATGAATATGGGAGAGGTAATATTTTTAAAAGAAGGCTTTTTTCAGAATCCATGAAAGTAAGTTAATTTAGAAAGCATAATTAAATCTAAAGTATGAAAAATAAAAGCAATACACAACAGATTTAGTGCAAGTAAACCTTCAAAACTCACAGGCAAAGAGAAATGCTTAAACACAGGGAGAAAAAAACACTGAAGATGTATAAAGCAAAACAAAATGATGCAGATTAAAGAAAAAAATTTAAATCAAAATAAAATAATATGTTTTCACCTCTTTATCTGTAGATAGATACATACTTTTTTCTCGAGACTTTTCAGGTCTCTAGTGAAAAATTATGTAGAGGTAAAAATAAATAAAATACTATAAACCAAACAACACAGATAAATCTCAGATATTTCATTGAAAAAAAGAAGCTGATCAAAAGAGTTTCCAATTACAACAAGTTCAAATCCAGAAAAAAATTATCCTAATAAAAAATTCTTTCAGTGGTTTTCAGTTTTCAGTGAGTGGCATGGAGAAGACTGACTGCAAAGGGGTAAAAGATAACTTTCTGGGAGATGAAATTTAACTATATTTTAATTGGCATACTCATTGCACAGGTACGGTTCAAAAAGTTTGCATGGTTTTTGGTGTGAAATGAAAGACATTTTTCATTTTCACCAATAATTTTATTTATTTGGATATTTTGAGTATGCCAGCTATCTCCTGTGTGGTATAACATTGAATGTTCGCAATTAATGTCTCAATTTGATTGCTATCAACTTTAACCAGTCTGCCCAACCACAGAGCATCGTCCGGCAAGAAATCACCAGCACAAAACTTTGCAAACCACTTTTGACACATTCTATCAGTCATAGCACTTTCTCCATACACCGCACAAGTCTTTTTTTGCATTTCAGTTGCATTTTTACCTTTCTTAAAATAATAAAGCATAATATGCAGAAAGTATTGAGTATTTTCTTCCATCTTCAAAATTTAAATGACTACACAAAAAATCTCCAATTTTGATAAGTTTTTTTTTTAAATGCACACTGATATGACAACTGTCACAATACAATCTAACAAAGTTGTTTTGAATGAAGTTAAAGACAAGTAAGCAGTACTAGATCCATCTTACGGAAAAAAATAAATGAACTTTTTGGCCAACCCAATAGCTACGTTTTCAAAAGTCACTGATTGACCTTAAACATATATTCTGTGAACTGTATTTTATGCAGATTATCTCAATATAATTGATTAAAAATAATTTCTAGATGTTTCATTATGATGTACACATATACTTTTTTCTGGTTTATATATATATGTATATTTTATTAAGATACATTCATGTTAAAATGTACAACTTTGAACACTTCTGACAAATACATAGTGTTTATCTATATATAAATATTATCTATATAGTATTATTAAATACACATATTCTCTCTATATTATAGAGAGAGAAAAAATGTAGATAGAAATATCCCTATGAAATTATTACCACAGATCTGGACAATAATCATTTCTACTACCTCATGGTAGTCACATCATGAGTCTGCCCTAAATCTTCACCTTTTTTGCTCTTTTTTGACCTGTACTGGTCTGTCCCAAAGACACTCACTACTTTTTCCCCTTCCCGGATCAGGAGAAAAATCTCATGCTACCCGGCTCTAGCTTTTGCTCCGCCTGGCTCAGGTTAGACCATCCAGCTCTAAATAATGAAACATTTAAGTTCCAGCATCACGGAAACCGTAGAGAGTGTTGGACACCCACAGCTTTGGGTCAAGGCTTGAGATCAGAAAGCTCCTGGAATTCCTCCTTCTTTTCAAACTCTGAGCTTCTACCTCTCGATCAAAGATTCCCTTACTTACAGGCAGAAAACGGCAGAAGTGTCGCCATGGTCTATTCCAGGGCAGGACTTGCTTTCACCTCTTCAGTGCCTCTTCTTGATGCTAATTGGGCTTCCACTTAACTCAAACGCTGGCTTAATTGACATTTCTATACTACTCACATAGTCCCTTCTTTTTTCTATTTCCCTCCGTCTTATAAGCTTTTGAGAGGCAGGAGAATGATGACAGAGATGGGACTAACATTCTTAAAGATGGATTGTGGCAGTGCATAAATGAGAATTCAGATTCCATTTCTCCCAGCCCCTCTGCTCATTCCACCTCATCTGGCTTCAATCCCAGTGTCTTGTTCTTGTTTTATTTCCTTCTGCTGTTTCTTTCCATGAGCTGCGTTTCTGGTGCCAGGTGGGAACAACAGCTGAGCGCTGTGGAGGCGTAAGATAGGATGACTGGATGAGGCTGCTAATGGTGCACTCCAGCAAAACAGCTCCATTCCAGCCCGGGTGACGGATGGCGCCGCGGGAGAAAAGCCCACAGAAGTACTCAAGTTTTCTTATGAATCTGCGGTTTCTTAAAAAAAAAAGTGAATTTTTATCAAGTGCTATAGAAAGACATCTGTTCTTCCGGCAATTACTTCCGGACAGGACAACGTGATATTGAGTAGGGCCCATGACCAATTCCTTATTGAACTGATCAAAGTTCTGATTGTAGTTTTTTAGTTCTTTAAAGTAGGAATTACCTATGTGCCATTGTTATTTTAAAAGCGCATGTTCACTCCAAGGAAATTCAGGGAGGATTTGAGGAGGTCATCTATTAACTTATCAACAAATGTTTACTAAGTATCTATTATATGGCAGGCTCTTTTGCTATATTCTACCATCATTATCTATATGTGGGTCACAGAGAACTGTAGCTAAATGTGTGTGTGTGTGTGTGTGTGTGTGTATGTGTGTGTGTGTTCCTGAGACATGGGAACTGTTTCTTACTAGGTTTACATTTCTCAGGAGGAAAATGGCCAAAGATTCTAAGCTATCATTAAGTGCTATTGCTGCAGGATGACGTGCACATGACAAGGGCACCAATGACACTTCATGGATTTTGGATAATGTCCTGGGAGACTAATCAATTGTCATACATAGAGATCTCTTATCAATTTAGCAGTGATATTGACAGGAACATAAGTAAAAGTACTGCATTTAGTTTTCTGAGATAAAGTTTATATAGAATCAACACAGCGAAATCTAAGTGATAAATAGTTACATTATACCATTTTGCTTTTCTGCGTTTCAATAGTGACTTAAACACCTATCGACAAACAGCCACAGGAACATGAAACCAGAAACCTAATTTATCTGGTGGTCAAGCTTGACCAAACCATTTGATATACTAACAAGTCTTTCTCTCCAATGATAGCTACTACCCAAAATCCATTAGGGCTGAAGCCTGGTAACCAGACACAATGCTCATTTAAGTAAGATTTCAGGGCTTGAGGTAATCTAATCTGACTCACGGGGTTCTAAAGGAGACATGTGAGGCCCAGGGAAATTATGTATTGACTTTAGCCTTGGCAAAAATAGAAGATATGCTTCTTTCTAAACAGGTGACATCAATAGCCATCATTGACCATAGATAAATATCGAGTTTCTGCTTTTCACACTTTTTTTCTCTTTTTCTTTCTTACTCCCCCGTTGTCTCTCTTAATACCTCTCTTCTCCCCTTCTGTCTACAGTTTGTATTTTTTTTCCAAAAATAATTTGTTGGTTGATATTTAAAAAGAACTTAGTACAAAAAAAAATGGTACCAGGACTACAAAATATATAAATGCAAAGTATTTGCTCTCTTTCATCTGAAGCGGTAACAATGTTACAGAAAGATTTTCTATCATTTAAAGCTAGTATTTAAGATTGCATTTTGACATTTTTCAAATCATAATAGCTTGCAACCCATTATTGTGTCAATAATATAACTTGTGTTATAAGATACAGAACGGAAAGGACAGGAGAAACACTCTGGGGTTTTTGCCTTCTTCCTTTAAAGCATAAAAATAGATAAGAAATTTGAAAAAAGAGCTTCTGAGATTGGCCTCCATGACCATTCAGTGTTATTAATGATACATAAGTAGAATAAGTGTTGCAGAATATTTTTACAAAGCAGGGAACAGAAATGCAGGGTGTGAATTCAAAAGTATTTTGAAAAAAAGGAAACTAGATCATTTGGTTCAGCTATTCCCTGATGTATGTATATCACTGCCCGCTCTCTCACTCTCTCCTTTCAGTCTCTTCGTTATTTCTCCCTTTCTTTCACTCATCCTTCTTTCCTCTCTTATGCTCCTCTTCCTGCTCTGACTCTCATTCTTTCTCATGGTAGGAGATTATAAGCTCTCATTGTGTCATTCTATACTTGATATGGATGACGGGTATTTATATAATTTGTGCAACAAAATTGTGTTTTATCAACCTGTAACAGCAAGATCCCCAGGACGTCTACATGGAATTAGTTTATTTCAGACATATCGAAGGCAGTCTTTCGGGAAAAGAACTGAGTCCTGACTTCGGAAATGGCCAGCATTTCCTTTCTCAACTGGTTTCTTCTCTCCTGGAGTAGAGAACAACCCAAGGATTTGGGACGATATGCAGCATATAACTAGCTTTTCTTTGTAAAATTTGCTCTCATAAGTGAATCTGAGGTTTATTCGTGCTATAATAAATAAGTAAAGGGCATTTAGAGTGCTAGAAAAAGGATCACAGGCTTTAAAGGTGTAACTCTTAGTTTGCAGGTCCTAGCATCAAGCTAAGAGGTTACCTTGGCGTTATGAAAATCCAATATATATCACAAGTCAACCTCACACCCTTCAAACAGATAACATTGGTTGTCCTGGGAAGAGAGAATTAAGGGAGAAAAAGAGAAGGAAGGAAAAAGAAAAGGAAATAGAAAAGGGAAGGGTTATTAGGTAGCATTAGGACACAGTACAACCCGAAATTAAAATCTCCAATTAATGTGTGGCCACAATGTTAGACTATATAAAAGAGATAGATTAGGTTATATAATCCCACAGGAATGCATCATTCTCAATCAAAACGACCTCTTCCTATGCCCCGTTGCCATTTTCCTACATTCTTTAATTTGCTATTCTTTTGGTTTTTCTTCTTCATTATAATGTTTGAGGCATATTTTTTGTTTAAGAAAAAGTAAAAGAATCTTTGAGCTGCACCTTGGGCTTTTCATAAGAAAAGCAAGGAACTCAAAGGATATGCTAAATAAATACTGCTCGAGTGAGCAGCTTAAGGTTGTGCCCTCAAACTTTAACTGACTAAGACTTTCTCAACAAAATCATGAATCAATTCAGTTCTTTCCTAAGTGGAGAATAAGACTATATTCATACGTGTGTGTTATAGATATTTCCTTTACCTCTCTGAGTTCCTTCTTTTTCTTAAAGCATGACTAAGTTTCTGGGACATTATTTTAATAAATGTTTAAAAACTAATTTGTGAAGCTAGCCTTCCACATTGGCTTATACTCAATGTAAATACGATGTCTCTAAAATATTTTACTGGAAGATTCAGTAGTATGTTGGTAAGTGATACATTTTAGGGTGAGAAAAGTTTTAGTTGCAAACTATGCCACTTATTAATTGTATGAACTTAGATATGTTATTTAACTTCCTTGAACAGAACTTTCTCATCTGTAATATGAGGTACTGAACCAGCCCATCTCATAGTTGATATGAAGACTAACTAACAAAGCAGAGTTTCAACAGGGCAGTCATTTGAACCCTGACCTAGTGCAGATTTGATTTTAGTGCAATAACCCTGAATGAAGATCTTCACACACGCCCTAATGGGAGCAGGACCTCATAAATCTCAGAAGGCGGGGATGGGATCTTCTAGTGACCTTTGCTAGACAGGCTACCCCCATGCAGCCCAGGGCTTACCTATTTGATAAGACCAGAAGTCTCTAGCCATTCATTGGCAGTCTTAGCTTTTCTAGTATGTCAGAGAAGGTTTGGGTTTCCTGACTTTAAGTAAGTTACCTAATTTTTTAATCTCCATATATCTTCCCTTGGAGTCTTAGGCTCTGTGCTGTATTGGAATTTTTTGCCTGACAATTAATAAAGAAAATTTTTTTACACTCATTCAAATTCAATAAATGTTAGTGACCCACCCCTGACCTTACGCTATAGAATCAAATAGCCCGCATGAGTTGTGTTCAGGTTTCATGACATTTCAACATCTTTAAGAAAAAAGAAAACAACTCTTTCAATATCTACCAGGGCTCTTCATCTGATGGGCTCTCAGTGTCAGGGAAGGTCTACCCACATTGGCACCCCACGCATATGCTAGCAGTCTGATACCCCTCTTTATAGAGAAGGATAAATTCTGTGTGGGATAAAGCCAGAGGATAACTAAGAAAGATCACTATTTATAGCCTCCGGGCTCTCTTTTATTATACTGAGGGATTCAGCTCAGTTCTCAAAGGTGCAAACTCACTAACCAATCAAAAGCCCTACAGCTAATCATAGCTAGTCTCCTCAGGAAAATGCCAAACCATCTTTATTCTCAATATACAGCTTTCGGTGTCACCAGTGCCCCTCCCAAATATGTACCTTACCAAAGTGGTCCTCCAATATTTGAGAGTATTCTTAAGAGGTCCATCTTGTTGTTTTTTTATATTTATGTGTGTATGTGAGTCCCTATGTATGTGCGTATCTGATAACTGTCTCCTTGGATATCCTTCTGGGATTACTGGAGGGTAGAGGACATGTTTCCTCCAGAAAGCTATGGTATGGATAATTCCATATATTAATTAAATCACCCACAACCTCACACTAGAGTCAAAGATGAAAATTCATACCCTATTTACTTTCTCTCCCAAATTAAATTCAGCCTCATTTATCTTAAAGGCTTTGAGAGGTTCTATAATAAGATTAATTGACAAAAGAAGATACTCTTATTATAATATTCTGGCAACATACACATGTCCCAAAGTAAAAATTAACTTCCTTCCCCAAATTAAATTACTGGAAATAGATAAATTCAATATAAAGTCCCTTTGCTGTTCTAAATTCAAGGCCAAAGGAAGTTACCTTGTTCTTATGAGTTCAAGTACAAAAACAATTCAATTGTTCAAAGAAATTAAAGTCCTTGCCAGTTTTTTATTCTGCTTTCTCTTAGCTGGATGGCTCCCTTATCCCTGGTGGAGTTGCAGTTTGGACATCATTGGTCCTCTCACTGTCTTCCACTGGAATAGCTGGGTGTATTAGTTTACCAGGGCTGTCATAACAAAATACTACAGACTGGGTGGCTGCAACAACAGAAATTTATTTTCTCACAATTCTGGAGACTGGAAATCTAAGATGAAGGTGTCAGCAGGGTTGGTTTCTTCTGAGGCTTTTCTCCTTCTCGTTCTATCCTTACATGGTCATCCGTTCATTGGTGCACATGTCTGGTGTCTCTCTGTGTGCCCACCTTTACTATTTTTTTGAGGATACCAGTCATATTGGATCAGGGCTTCCCTAAAAGAGCTATTTTATTTTAATCACCTCATTAAGACCTTATCTCCAAATGCATACATTCTGAGATGCTGGGGTTAGGATTTCAACAAATCAATTTTAAAAGAACGCAATTCAACCCATGATGATGTAATCCTTTGGGATCTCTGAAGTTTAATTAATTCCATGCCAACTCTCTTATGAGTCCAAAGAGATCCTAGGACAAACTCATTTATCACAGCACTGCTCCAACTCCCAGAAAACAACAACAAAAAGTCAATTCTTAGCATCTATAGTAGTTTATCCAGGAATCTTTATTTCTGAAACCAAGTATTAAATGTTTCCAAAGTTTATTGCAGTGACTCCACGATGCCTGAGAGGTGACTGTTTAAGAAATCCTTCCTCGCATTAGCTTTAACAGAATGCAACCAACTCAGGTCTCCCTGGAGAGGGTCACCTACTAGTTTATTCTCAGTTGAGAGAAATCTTCCATCAGGAGGTTATTTCCATTTATTTTACCAATTGTCTGGGGGGAAATTCTAACTGTATATACTGTCTCTTCACCTAGAATGATCTTCAAGATAATTTACTTTATTAACTCTTAAAATTAGCAAAAGTGGCAGCCACATATCGAGCCGTCACTTATTTTCTTGCAGAATATCATCTCTTGGCTTTCTTTTTTTTCTTTGGCCCCCATATTTCTAGCACCTTTATGGTGAACTGAGGGGGCCACCTGCCAGCAGGTTTTGCTTTTGCTACAACTGCTAAAGCCTGAGAAGTGCTTCCCAGGGGGTTCTCAAGCTGCTGCGGATGCTTCGCAAGCTAGAGGCATCCTGAGGACCAATGTTACTGTCACTCTTCAATTTCTGAATGTTCCAGAAACAGAGCAGCATTCACTGTTACTGTATCTTTTTCTTAAGGGTACCAAATGTCTCCAGTATTCCACTTTCTTCTCCTATCATTTTGAGATTTCGGAAAGTCCACCCACCTGACTTCCTAAGAGTTAAACCTGCTTTTTTATGTGGTCTCTTTTTACCTTTATTTTATATCGGGCTAGGGCTCTTTCTTGGATATGAGCACGTTAATTTGTATTTCTTTTCCTTTGCTTTCTGGCCCCAACATTTGTTTTTCTAACACACTTCCTTACAATTTGTCTTACAGTAAGATTTAGTCATTTAATTGTGATATAAAATTGAGTTCTTGGTCTGTTAAAACCATCTATGCTCACCTTACTGAATTGGATCATTCCACCCAGTGAGTAGTCTCCTGTCAGATACCAACTAACCCAGACCTGAGGTTGAACAAATGTTTCACTCGTGTCAAAGAAGAGAGACAAATTTATTAACAGAAGAACAAAACCAAGCTGGTCCCATATTTCTTCTCAGTAGGACAATAGACAATTTTAGGGGGCAGTGGGGGTGCATACATTGTTCTAAGAGACATTACCTGCAGTGCAGTTTTTGCATTGAGGGGAAGCTCATTTGTTGTCTTTTTAAATTATGTTTTATTGATTATGCTATTACAGTTGTCCTGATTTTGTCCCTGTGCTCCCCCTCCACCCATCACCCCCCACCCCCTCAGGCAATCCTCCCACCATTGTTTGTGTCCATGAGTCATGAGTATAAGCTCTTTGGCTACTCCATTAACTATGCTGTACTTTGCATCCCTGTGGCTATTCTGTAACTACCTATTTGTACTTCTTAGTCAAGGGGAAGTTCATTTGTAAAGGCATTCTCAGTTGTAGAAAAGCCCAGAAACTTACCGCTCACATCATGCTTCTGAAAATACTGATTCCAAGAGCTACTTGAGTCAATCAGAGAAGTAAGAACTTGTGCATTGGGTTGCGAGGCATCAACGGGCCATGAGGGTGGCTACGTCAGGAAAGCATATACATCCCAGATACATAAAAAAAAAAAAAAAAAAAAAAAAAATTTTGTTAGAAAACATGCCAAAGGAAAATAAAACAAAACAAAAATTCATCATCATCTGGGAATTAATTCCAAAATATGAGGAGATTTTTGGACATGAAAGAAAGAGGGATAATATAGCATACTAAAATCTTCATATGTAATAAATGAATACCATAATTATTACATTGCTCCTAATCCAAAAATACAGGATAATATATGATTAGATGATTTTTAAAGGAAATATTAGTAGTAGTAAAATATTTAAGTAGGATACGTGATAAAATTAGAAAAGAAGAAAATAATCAACCTATGGAATCAGACTTGGAAATGTAAAGAAAAAATGTACATAGATATAAAACATAACTCTACCACCTATGATAAAATCATAAAAAAACTATTTATAAATATGGATACTCTTTATCAGTTAATAAAACATGGATCATATAACTGCTACTTATAAGAACGAAACAAATTGAGACTCAAGGGCAACAAGTAAAATTTTAGAGGGGTTTTTAAAAGAAAAGCAAACATATACAATAGAAGCAACATTAAATGCATCTGACATAAAATTTCAGAAAGAAATAAAAGCATTAAATGAAAATAAATTAGGATATAAAGTCCTGAATGATAACTTATTTAGTAGTATAGCATCAACATAAATTTTAAAAAGGGTTACACATACAGTAAATTATTGTAAGAAACTACCTTTTCTTTCGGATAAAGAAATATTGTTAAAATGGCATAAAGCTTGAATCAATAACATTAGCTAGGAGATTTGGGCTTTGGAAATAGACAAAAATACATTTAAATCCTAACCTTCAACTTACTAGATATAATTCTAATAGAAAGGACTTGGTTAGATTAGTCTGTCTCTGGAAGACTCAGCGGGTTCTTGTATACAGAAATCGAAAAAAACATTTCTGGGTTATTGTGACATTAAGTGATCTGATGCAAATAAAAATGAAACACTGCTTGATATAAAGAAGCAGTGCAATATATTTGAATTGTCATTATCATCACTACTCTTACTAATTGTCAATTTTTATTGACAATTTACCCTACAACCTATTTAATTCTGAGAAATGGGTCATATGCTAAGTCTCCCACAAAAATTTCAGTGTGTATAAATGACCTACAATGCAACAAACACAGAAATTAATATCAGAAGTTTATACATTTATGATAAATATGTTAAAATAAAATAAATATATTTCTTACAAATAAAATCCTTTGACATAATTAAATAGCTATTTATAAATAAAAAGGATGGTAAAAAGAATGAGAAAAACAGTCTCCCTCAGGGAAGCAATATATACATAAGGGAGAACATAGCTGTTATTCCCTGAAAGTCAGAAATTAGACAAAGATTTCCACCACTGACATAATAAAACCTGAATGTATTATTAAAACACACTTTATTGAAGAATACAACTTTCAATTTAAATAAATAAGGGGAAAAACTTAACTTTTAATTACCTCTTAATAAATTTATAGATGTTCAATCACCTGTGGATAAATTTATAAAATGATTCCAACTGAAATCAAAATCTCACATAATTTAAAAAATTGACAAAGTTCTTTTACATAACATGTAAAAGAATAAAAAAGTAATGATTACTATGCAATTTTTGAAAAAAGACTACAAGGGAACAAATATTTCTAAATTAACTATTTATAATTTAGAACTATTTATATTTAATAGCTATTATGTATGTTCCACAGTAATTTAAACTTGTGATAATTTCTCAGAAACAAAGGAGCAGGTAATAGAAAGAACACACAAAACTCATAAAGCCCTACTGAAGTTAAATTGGACATTTTAATCCCATGGAGGGGAAAAGGCCTTTCAATCATAATTATTGGGAGAATTGATTAATTACGAGAGAAACAAAACAAAAACTGGGATCCACCTCTCTCATCAGACACACCATTGTTTTGTCTTAAAGCAAACTAAAATAAAACCTAGAAGTTTGTAGAAGTACTAATAGAAACAAGGCCTTAGATTGTTTTAATTTTGAGTGGATTAAGTGAAATAGAACATGGAAAGGACATATAAGTAGTGACACATAATGATAGAATTAGAGATTGAGGACGTGACTGCAGAGCCACACTTTCTCATTCCAAGATGGGGAAGGAGGAAACCACAGGAAAATTTTACTAGATTTTGTTACATACAACATTTTAAAAATTATTTCAAATACTATAAGATAATTATACCAATTTTAAAAGGCAAATGACACATCGAAAAAATCTGCATACTTTAACAAATGATTAATATTCTTCATCAACAAAAAGCTGTCAGCAACTAATTATGGGAGAATTACAAGAGTAGCCAAATCCTTTCTTCTGTCTTTCCTGGTCCTTACCAGGGAAAGGAAAGCCTTTGAATATGACGTTGAAGTTTTTAAGCTAAGCAGATCTTTCATTAACTATTTCAAATGTGAAGACTCTCCAAAGAGCTATTAAGGATTGCGCTCTCTTCCAGGGAAAAAAGAGTTGACATAACTCCATTGGATTAAACACTTGATAAAAATCATGTTTCTACCAGAACTGATTCTGGTCACAGAAAACACCACTTTATATACATCCTGCATGAACACCTATATATCAAAGGGGCTGGATAACTGCAACCAATACTAAATGTTAGCCACAGGTCTCTTTAGGTGATAAGATGCATAAATTTGTTTAATATCTTCCAGGTAGTTTTCTGTATATCCCAACATTCCAAGATGTATACATATTGATTTTAAAGGCAGTGAAAAAAGAAAGTGTTATAAAAAATGTGAGTGGGTGACTACACAATGTACAGTTCATGGATAAGTTAAAAAGAAGAAAAACTGTATATATTTTTCTTCTTGCAATCACTTAAAACTTCCTGCTTCCAGGCAAGTCTTGGCACAGAAAAACGTTGGGAGTCACCAGTGATAATCCACCCTCTGCCAATCACTCTAATGAGGTTACGCAAGTAGCCCTCTGAGAAGACAGGCCAGCGACAGTGGAGATGTGGGTGAGGGAAGGGCTTCTCTGGTAACAAAAGCCCCACATGCATATTAGGTAATAAGGCATGCTATGGGCGTTGTGTGGGAGAGAAGAGAATCCTGCTGAACTCCAAATCCTCCAATTAGACCAGGGGACTGTGGGTACTTGTACGAAATTCTCCATCTCCAGGTATCATCAAAATGAAAGCTGTGTGGTTTAAGTTTTTAAGAATGTGGTTTCAAAATCAGGCAGCCACACACATCAGCCTTGTAAATCTGAATTGTTTATTTCTGTTCCCTGTGTCTTAGTCCTTCTCTGAAAATTAAAACAACTATAGAAGCATTGCTTTAGGCTGTCTCAATTTTGAGTAGATTAAATGAGATAATACATGGGAAGGGTTTTAAGGTGGAGATACATAGTAACAGTTAGGGGTTAGCAAAGTGACCTCACTGTCTTGATTCTTATCACAGCTCCATCACTTGGGTAAGTTCCTTACCTTTCTGCGCTTCAGTTTCCTCATCTGTAACACAGTGGTAGTGACTGCACCGCCATATGGGGTTACAGTAAAGATAACTGAGCTCGTATACACTAAGGTTTAGGGGAATGCCTCACATTTCTTTAATAGAAGATATTTTTAATCACCATTTTATAGATAAGGAAACTGAAGGGCAGAGAAGTTAAATAACTTGCCCCATGTCACCAATGAGTCAATGGAAGAATCTGCATTGAAATCCAGGCTCTGGTCTCCTAGTTTGCATTCTTCACCGTTGTACTGACTGTGTTCAATACATATGAGGTATTATTTTCTTTGTTATTAGTTAAGTCAGAGGGGGCAAATGAGAGTGACCTCCAAACACGTCCCAGGAACTAGGAAAGAAAGAACAAAGGAAGGTTAAGAAATGAGTGCTGTTCATCCTTTGTATAACAGACATTGCTTCAATCCATATGTGGAAGACCCTTGAACAACATGACGGTAACTCAGTAACTGCATGGGTCCGTTTATACCGGGATCTTTTTTCAATAAATGTTGGAAATGTATTTTCTGTTTTTTATGGTTTTTAAAATAACATTTTCTTTTCTCTAGATTACTTTATTGTAAGAGTATGGTATATAATACATAGCACACACAAAATAGGTGTCAACTGACTACTTACATGGTTGGTAAGGCTTCTGGTCAACAGCAAGCTATTAGTAGTTTAGTTTTGGGGGGGTCAAAAGTTGTATGTGGAGTTTTGATTATGTAGGGGTTCAGCATCCGTAACCCCTGCATTATTCCAGGGTCGACTATATGTAGATATAGATCATGTTTAGTTTTTCTGCTCCATGATACATGCAATATGACTCCCACTACAGATGAGGAAACTGTGCCTGAGGACAGTCATGCCTTAATTATGGATTCAACTAACAATGGAATTCAAATCTGTCTAACCTCAAAGTCTAGGTCTTTCTACTATAGAGTGCTGCTCTGATATCCTAATATTTGCTCTGGTGATGCTCAGTGGGCTCCCGGCATAGTCACTATTCTCAGGTCTAGATTTGTCCTGTATTTAGAGTAACTGACAGAAGACATCCCCATGACCTGGTTTCCCTACAAATCATGGTCTCTAAGGAAAACCTAAAATGTAGTCAGGAGATGACACAAAGTGAACTAATTAGATCATCACTGACCTTTGCTGCTCAAAAGAACCCTTTTCAAAAAAAAAATAATAGAAACCCATGTTGGTTCATGATAAAATTAATACAACAATTCCTATTTTCAAAGGCCTTTGATATTGCCAAGGTATTCCATTCGGTAAAAAAACATGGATACCCTTTCTTCTTCTTCTCAGCTCTCGACCTGGGATTCTTGGACATTCTAGTGCCCAGAGTCTGCAGTCTCATGATTTTCAGCATAGTTGCTCCAGAGGGAAGCTATCTATGCTCCATTTCTGTATGAACACTTCAACGACACACAGGAAATCCGGGATTGCCTCTGTCCTAGGCATTTATTGGCTGCCTCGTTAGCTTCATTTCCCCCCTTTTTACTGCCGGCAGTACTCTTAATTTCCTTTAGGTAAATTATTTCTCTACAGTTGTGTTCCAGCCTCACAATTTGGTGGGACTGACCCCATGCCTAGCTTCACAGGTGGGGCTTGATTGGTTTAGGCTAATCCTTATGTTCTCTTTCTCTTGCTTCCCTCAGTAATTGGTTCAGGAATGAATGCATAATCAAATGTGAGCTGATGAAAGAGGCTGAATCTAAACATCTGAGCTAAAGCCAGCTGGGGTTCTTTTCTCTTTTCTTCTGCTGCTATATGGGTGAGTGAGGGATACGTTCTAGAGCCTGAAAATGAAAGGGACTCTGTCAAACTTGGTGAGGGTGTCACTGAGCTGTGACTACAAGTCTCAGTAAGGGCCAGCCTTATCTGTAAACTGTTTCAGTTTTGTGAGCCAACAAATTCCACTTATTGCTGCTGCTGATTTGGATTGGGTTTTCTGTTACTTAAGCTGTAGAGAGATCTTGGCAATAATATATGTCATCAGGGAAGTGCTTACCTCGTCCAGCAGCTCCTAAAATCCTAATGATTCTATGGAGAAATAAAATCTACTATCATACAAATTAGAAATGCAACATCTCTCACAGAATAAGAAACTCACCAAGCAATTCTCAAAAGCCTTCTTAGTTTCCATTGCAAATGATGAATCTAGTTTTTATAGTAACGTCACCATGGGTAGCTGCAGGGTACACTGCCTTCCACATGGGGTGTTGTGACACAAAAGCCACAGCAGAGAGTAATACTGCAGCTTCCTTCCCTGTCCAAGTGACTGCTGAAACAACTGGCCTCTCCTGAAGGTTCCATCGTGAGTTTGTGGCATCATGTTGCTAAACTGTGTCCCTGTGGTGCAATAACATGATAAACTAGCCTCATGTAGAAAGGGTAAGTCCCTAGCTTTGAATGTGTGGTAGCCAGTATAACACTAAACAAAACTGAGGGAAGCTATTTGAATTGCTAAAAAGAGAAACAGATATTCCAAGTATTGCTGTGGTCTAGTTATATTCATTATGATTTTTGGATTCCTAAAACCTCAATTTTTAACATTTAGAAAAGTGTAAAAAATGACATTTGAGTAACATCTACTGTATGTACTGTAGATATCACCAAGCCAGATTCAGCCTATAGATATAAAGATATATCTATAGATAGATACACACACACACACACACACACACACACACACACACAGGCCCTGGACTTTCTCATAAATGCTTAGTGACATACATTTTTGTTTTTAAAATATAAAGGGTCACCAAAATA
The DNA here is from genome assembly GCA_004026545.1 of Mormoops blainvillei. Classification (NCBI taxonomy): domain Eukaryota; kingdom Metazoa; phylum Chordata; class Mammalia; order Chiroptera; family Mormoopidae; genus Mormoops; species Mormoops blainvillei. Next base: position 114,896 of record PVJD01001515.1, read on the forward strand.
ATTCAGACCTTGACACTAGAGCTGAAGCAGTGTGAGACAGGTCAGGGCTTCTCAGACCAACCCTTACAACAAAGTGATGCTGGTGGGGTCAGGGCTCCAGAAGATGTTAGTATGTGGAGCTGGGAAGACTGAATCCCAACAGGGGTCAATAAAATAAACATGCTCTTATTTGCCTGGATATGGCTTATGAACATTGCTGTGCTTGCAAAATGTTAGAGGAGAAAAAAGGAGCAAAGGGCTATGGGATGAAAGTTTCAAACAGGGTAGAGGCAGCCTGTGACTTTCTCCAGTCACATGCTTCCATTCTCCCTTTGGCACCCAAGGACATTGTTGTTGTCATGATTGCATCCTGGGGCTAGGAAAATTGCTGTTTGCTACTCTGAAGTCAGAAGATTGTCAATTACAGTTGGCAGTGGCCGATGGAAATTATGTTGTGCATGATATTTTTGAAAGTGATCTGCCTTTGGAACTGGAAATATTGGAATTAAATATTGGAAATGCATTTTTTTAAAGATTTTATTTATTTATTTTTAGAGAGAGAGGAAGGGAGGGAGAAAGAGAGGGAGAGAAACATCAATGTGTGATTGCCTCTCGCACACCCCCTACAGGGGACCTGACCAACAGCCCAGGCATGCACTCTGACTGAGAATTGAACTGGTGACCCTTTGGTTTGCAAGCTGGCACTCAATCCACTGAGCCACACCAGCCAGGGCTGGACATGTATCTTTTTAGCGGCTTAGTCTTGTGTAAGTTATTTAGTCTTAGACCGCATACATTTCTCCATCTCTAAAATATATAGAATAAAATTTGGAATGAGGTTTCGATATAAGTGAAACTGCATATTATGTTTACTGAATGCCATGAGGATTATTTAATGGGTGACTCCACAGTTTAACTGAGTGATGCACAAGACCAATTGGGTACTCTGCTGCCCACCATAGCACAAGGAGGTTGTTAATTCAAGAGAAAACTGCTAGTGAAAACAACTTGTTTTAAAGATGGTGGGGCAGATCATAAGGTTGTACAGCAACACCTGAAAGTATGAAAATATATTTCAAAACATGATGAATTTATTGTTTAATCAGAAAGTGCAGTTTTCTGATCCATACCTAATCACCTTGATTATTAAAATTTTCTTCTTCTCCTTTTTTCTTTTTACCAAACTAGAGTACTAACTACTCAAAGAGACACAGAACTCCCTTAGTTTACTGCAAAGCACTGTGAAAGAAATTCTTGAGCAGGAAATCATAAAATACTGGTTTCAGAACGGCTCCTACTAGCATCAAATATTTGAGTTTCCTCATCTGGACAATGAAATACTCACCAGTCCCGACCATGTATAAATTCCCATTGCCACCCTGTAAAATGCCAGCCTCATTTACTGCTTTTTAACAATAGGAATTTTTAGAAGAATCATTTTAGCTTCTTTATTCAAAAGGACTAAACTACTGTCAGAATAATCCATCAATTAAGAGCTGTTTCTAGTCTTACAGTCAATAATGTTGTGGTAACTATGTACGGTACTAGCTGGGTACTGGAAATACCAGAGGGACCGCTTTATAAAGTATATGATTGTCTAACCACTGTGCTGTACACCTAAAACTAAAACAAAATTATACTGAATGTAAAAAAGAAGTAAAAGTTGATTTTGCCTGCCATAATTCATACCACTGTTTACAAAATCTAATCACTACTAATTATAACCCAGATGCAAGATAATAATAATAAATAAATAACTTTTCTTGAGTGTTTTCTTGTGCCAAGAACTTTTCTCATCAATTTATGCATATTAATGAATTTAGACTTCACAACAAGCCTATTTGAATAGGTATTATTATTATAATAAATTTAATTTTAGAGGTGAGAAAATGTGGGCACAAAGAATTGATGCAACTTGCTCACTTTTTCTTTACTAGTAAATATCACAGCCTAGATGAAAACCAGATAACCTGTCTCCTGGGTCTAGTCTCTACTGATTGCATGGCACAGCAAAATATAATTGTTGCCTCCTTATTTTTCCCATGGGCCTTTCGCGAATACTAGCACATCCATGTAATATAGCTTAGAAATACAAAATCACATAATTCAAACTGTGACTTTATTTTTTTCTCAGAGAAACTATCAATATTATGGGCAGTATGTAGGCAGTACACTTTCTGAATGAATTTAATGGATAAATGGGAAAATTATAAAATTGACTTAAAGGGTTCATTGTGGTTTTAGTAAAGTCCTCTTTTAATGTTCATTGTGAAATGGTTCAAACATCTGAATACAAAAAGTTCCCAACAAAAAATAAAGAAACTAAAAAAAATTAAAATATTAAGAAGCACAAAAATTTATTATTTACATATGAAGCTGGGTGAATGAAAAATTGTTTCTAAAGCAAGACTTTCTGATTTTGCTATTAATTTAATTTTTAAATTCTGTGTAGTTAATTTTACTAATAGTTTATTTGTTTTTTCAGATTTAGAGAACAGCCACGTGTCTTCCTGGAGGGAATGTGACTGGGCTTTCCCTCATTTTTCTTTTATGCTTCAAATAGTTTTTCACTCTTTTCCTCACCTTCACTTTAAATTAACCCTCTTTTTTGGTCCATCTTGTCAAATCCCTGATCTCTGTCTTAAAAAGGAACAGAAAAGATAAACTAATAAATTAATTCTTGATAACGAAAGGCTGTGTACTTCCTGGTCCTTTTTGTACATGAGACAGTCATTAAATGCTTGAATATCTTTGAGGAGAGCAGTAACAGCAAAGGGGGATGGAGTAATGAGAGTCTTTTGTTCAACCAACCAACCAACCAACCAAATCCCAAGTAAAAATAATTACAAATTTTAAAAGGTAAACAAAGGAAGAGCTTTTAAAGTCATTTTTCTCCTTCCTTTCTTTGCCTCATTTTAACTTTCTTTTTTTTTAAGTAGAAGGAAAGAAGAAAGGGAAGAAAAATAATGAGCAAACATTTCATAGTAAGGGGTAGTTGAGCAGGGAACTTTTCTATCCTTCTCATCTATGTTCCTCACTCTTGGCTTTTTCTTTTCTTGCCTCCCCAGGGATCTGGGCTTTGATAAAGATGCAACTCAATCACTCCAAGGAATCCAGTGCCACAGGTTACCTACATAATTAGAACCCATGGTCATAACTACTCTAATGTATATCATCAGTGTCCTGGAATACCCTCAATTACTCAACCCCTATTGCTAGTGATAAAGTGGGAAATGTTTTGTCTTATGTTTTATGAAATAGGTGGTAGGTGTATACTTGTTGTTTTGCACAATAAAATGCAAAACAAGATTATGTAACATGGTCAATTAATAAGCAAATACTACTGATTATCTAACAGCTCCAGAATGGGATACCGACTTGCTGTCCAAGGCTAACTTGGCAGAATACATTTCCTGCTGATGGGTCAAACATAATTTTAATGTTTTCCTAAAATAATGTATTACAAATGAAAATGCATATCATACATGCAACTTTTGTCTTAAATAATAACTTCTAAAGAAAAATAATTGAAGACCAATGTAATAAAGATTCAAAAATATGAGAAGTATATATGTCACGAACCTGATTTGTATACCAAACCCTGACTGCCCAAAATAAGTACCCTTTTGGTGTAACCAGATACAATACTTGAAGTCGGGATTTTCAGATGAATCTGGATGTAGGCCGCTGTACTTAGCACAGGGCTGCTGGCTAACTGACCAGAACCGGACTTTACCAAGAATCGCATTGCACAAGAAACAAAAGTGCTGTCAATACAACAGACTTTAGATTCAAATAAAACTCTACCTCTGCACCAAAAAGCAAGCAGAGGATAGCTTTCCAAATCATTTTTTTGTAAGAAACAAGAATCCTAAGAGCCCATTTCCATAACATTAAAACATGTTCATTGTTTATAAACTTTAAAATTGACTCGATAGGCAACTTTTTCTGTTTAGACGAGAGTTCCGTTCATCCTTGAAGCAGCATTGCAGAGTGGGTGGGACTGCCGAAGCTGGAGCCTCACTGCTACCTTCAGATCCCTGCCCATCATCTTTTCTTTGGTGTAAACTTAACCTCTCTTTATGTCCATTTTGTCATCTGTTAAAGGATCACGATCACAATATCATCTCTCTCCTCAGTTTTTGTGAGAATTAACTGAGTTAATAAACTTAAAAAATGTTTAAAACGAAAATAATATTAAATATGGTTTTAGCTATTATTAAACATATTTTGCCCACTCGACCATGACGAAAGTATGAAGTAAGGTGTGGGGGTTGAGGGGTAAGAGAATGGAGAAAACAAACACAAAATATATTTTCTAAAGGCCAGACTCTGGTTTATTGGTAGCTCAGGGTCTTGAGGAAACGCTCCCTTAGACAGTGAGATGAAGCTCCCCTGGGGGCAGGAACAGACGGGTGATGTCAGGAGTGAAAAAGGGGGAACAGCTGGGCATTTTCACTGATGCGACAAGTTTGTTTGCAACATAAGGTATTTGACTTTAAGCTCATATTTTAAACCCCATTTTATATATTTATTTAACAGGCTAGCAGATTGTAGCGCAAATTCACCTATTGTGCTTTCCTTCGTATAATGAGTTTCCTAAACCATACTATAATATTACCTACTAAAAGTGCTTCTGCTCTTTCAAATGAAGATTTCAAGATAAATGAGAACTTTTGCCACAGATGTTATCCTCATAAATGAGAAATAATTTTTTTTTTAAGATTTTTCTTTGTTTTCCCTTGAGGAGAGTAAAACTAAAATGAATTAGAAATGATTTGCCTAAAGAGCCCATCAGGAAAACATTTCCAGGCCTCCTGGGTTTAAAATCTTTTTTCACTGTGTGATCTCAATCAAATGATTTAATCTTTCTAAAATCTGGTCTTCCCATCACAAAATAGGATTTATCCTAGTCCTAGCATATAGAATGATTAGAAGGTTTAAATGAGCGTATATAGAGTTCGTGGAACAGTGCTTGCATGTAGTAACTATCCATCCATGTTAGCCAATCTATTGACATCATCAGTGATTGATGTCTGATGGAATGGGTCCTATTAGATTGTTTTGTGTGAGACATCTCATAATTAGAATAAGTTTTTAGAATATGATGTAAGAAAGGGCAAGTTCTAAGAAACAAACTGGAAAGTGCGTATTTAACATCTACTTTTCTATAAAGACATATACACTTGTATGACATGGCTTTAGCACCTTTAAATTAGTTTAGCTTATAGATTCTTTACCAAGTTCAATGGCAATCATGAGTCAATATACCTGGGCCCAAAGAAGCACCCATGGCCTCTCTCATACTTGGAAGTGTAATAGTGATAAAAATCATTTGGGATCTTATAAGCCCATAAATAATGTAATTTTCTTTTTTTTTTTCCTTCTGGAGCTGAGAGAAGAGGCATGTCTTTTTCCTAATAAAAAAATAGAATTTATGCAGCATTAGTTAGCTTATAATTCCTGCCATTAGGGATCTCGGTTGAGGGAGATGTTGGTTCAGAGAAGCATGGGCTCCGCCTTCTAGGAGACCAACTTTTTTTCCCCACCCTTTGCCTTTGAGACATCATTTTGCTGGAAATGAACTTGTTCTGCTTCTGTTTCTAAACTGAGTTTCTGGAAGCCAAAGTCTAGGTTTGGCTGTTGGTTTTACTCCCTTTCTCTATTTAATGGCATAGGTCTTAATTTTAACAAATCAACCAATAAATCAATTCAAGACATTCTGAAATCTCACCTGAACAGCCTCATTTAGATCATGCGATCTTTTACTAGTATCTCCTAAGGATCAGATAATGTAATGACTATACAACGAATGTCTTCTGGGACAGTCCAGATTTTGAATATTCTACTATTACATCAAATGCCAGAAAAATGTGTCTATTTCTGGTTTGAGAAACCTAAATACACTGGATAAACCTCATACAACTGGTACAGGAAGCTCTGTAACTTCAAGACCTGACACTCACCTCTAGTGCTTTAGCAAAATGACATAAAGCAAAGGGTACGATCTTAAGAATCTAAGGGGCCTGGTTTCAAAGCCACATTCTATTTACTACTACTCTACAGGATCTCACATGAAAAGCAAATATTTATGATTTATTTATGATTAATAAAGACAGAACTTCCTTCTTGAGGTGGGATAAAGGACCCAGAGGTCAGCTCACTTGGTTCTTTCTCTTTTTCACATCTAACCCACCACTCAGCACGCTGCTGGGCCCAGGAAGCAAAGCTCTATGGAGCAAAGTTTGAAGCGCATTGATTTTGTCTTTCAGAATTTGAGTTACATCGTCTCCAAATTGGAAATGATAATACCTGAATCAAGTGTGTTTAACCTGAAAATATTTCACAGCCACAGCACTGACTTGGTCTTTAATCTTCAGATGATGTCTTTAAAAAAAAAAAAAAGATTTATTTATTTACTTTTAGACAGGAGGGGAAAGAGAAGGAGAGAAACATCAATGTGTGGCTGCCTCTCGCACCCCCAACTGGGGACCTGGCCCGCAACCCAGGCATGTGCCCTGATTGGGAATTGAACCAGAGACCCTTTGGTTCACAGGCTGGCACTCGGTCCACTGACCCACACCAGCCAGGGCTTCAGATGATGTCTTATTCTTAGAAATTTTTCTAGGGTGGGTGCTAAAAAATAAAAAATAAAAAATTCTCCTCCCAAGTTCCTAGTTCTTCTAGATGGACCAATAATCAAATTAACAGAGACAGAGTAGCAGGAGAAAATATCCAAAGGTTTTTAGTCCATGAGAATGAGACATCAGATGCATTGGGCAGTTCAGGCTTATCTGCCATTATGGACAAAAGGAAAAAGGGGACAGGGTCTGGGATTTTGAAGGGAAAATGGGCAAATTACAGGTAGCCAAGAAAGAGCTGAACTCATGGTAAACAAAGTCCTGTTAGGCAACTCGGAAACAGTGAGACACAGGGAAAGAATCCAGACCCTTGTCTGGATCCTTCCTCTCTAAGGCCAAGGTGAATATACAAAGATTCCCTTCCTGGAGCTAGAGTTTCCGTCTTAATCTCTTACATGGGAAATGGTGGGAGTCACAGGTTCTTTCCAATTCTTTTGTTTCTCAATAACCAGCTTAAAATCAATATCCCAGAAGCATATTTTTAGGGTGGCGAAACTTTGGTTCCCTTCATTAGCTACGGCGAATAGATTCGTGAATAGTTTAGCTTCCCAGCTCAACAAATTCTGGCTTCTAACATTTTCTCTAAACTCTGCTTCTGAACTGAACATTAATTTCTTTAGCTTCTCTCTTTCTAGAGCTTAACGTACAGAGATAGAAAATTAGAGGGAAAGAGAGTTAGACTCCAATACCGATGTAAAGAGGACCAAGGGTGTAAAAGATGGGTGGAATTGATGGTGGCCGTCTTTGCAAGCATCTACCACAGACAAACCCAAGACTGCCATAGGCAACGGTTTTACCAATCGGTTCACAGGCAGAGAGCATGGACTGTCATTTTTGCAGTCTCCATAATATTTAAAACTTTTACTAGCATTGATAATAGTTTCCTTGTCAGCCACTTTTTTGCCAGCCAATCTCAAAGCCACTTTAAGTTTTTGTTACTCACCATATAAGTTCTGATACTAATTTTTGTATTACTTACTGCTGCATAAAAAACCACCCAGAAACAGAAAGTAAAACTACTATATTTGCTTTGGGTGCTCTGGGTTAGGGGTTTGGGCTGTGTTCCACCAGGTGGTTTCTGGTTGGTTGCACCTGGGGTAACTCATGAAGCTGTGCTCATATGCCGACTCAATTATGAATGGAGCATCTACAATAGCTGCACCCATATGCCCAGGTTTTGTCAAGCTGTCAGCTAAGCATCTCTGTTCTCTTTCATCTCCATCTGGCTACATCAGGCTCATTGTGCTCTTAGTCTTAGTATTCTAACTACAAACAACAGAAGCTAGAGCCTCAATGGGCAGACACCTTTCAAACTTCTGCTTGTGTAACATTTGCTCATATCGCATCAAACAAAATGTCACATGATTAAGCACAGATTTCAAGGTTGGAGAAATACATTTCTTTTGATAGGAAGTATGCCAAAGCCAAATTGCAAAGGTGTGTGCCTCTGAGGATGGGAGAATTTATGGAAGCCCTTTTTGAAAACAGTCCACCGCAGACTAATTGCAATCGGTTGTGAACTGTTTTTAAAAATCTATTTTTGTCCTGATAATCCAAAAATGAAACTTAAGAAAGTCTTACTTTTAAATATGAATGACAGTGGATTCAAAGTTGTTCCTGCAATTGTTCCTCACTCACTTGAATTTAGATATATTTTCCTAGAGGTGAAAAAGGAATGTAGAACTATGCTAGTCTCTTGAGAATTATTTGCTCTCTTCTGTCGAAGGCCAAAATATTCTTAGAGTGATACTGACAGCTCACAATTTCTTGAGAGAATGAACAACAAGGCTTTAAAACTTGTAGGAAAGAAGAGGCAACTATTGAGAGAAGCAAGCAGGAAACACAACAGTGAACTACTAGTTTTAATTTCCAGATAGCAATTGTCTGAAATAGCCTACCTTGGATTACATGTTAAACATGCCAGACAACTGGATGTGGTCTTCATGAACCGGACCCAGTAGGAACTAATTATTTCTTCAGAAGGTGTTCATGGTCCTGTGTGTAGGAAGACTGGATGCAGGCAGCCACTAAACAGCGAAGGTCTACACACTCTGTCTGATGAAGACTGTCATGCCTAGGTCAAAGTATGTGTCAAGTCAATTGCAAAGGAACAAGTAAAAGTTTGAGAATTGCTTCTCTAAGTTCTTTAAAAAAAACCTATGATAAATCAATTTCAGGAAGAGTCTTGCTCCTTGTTTTTTTTTCTGGATCAACATTGAGGAGTTTAGGTCTTGCATGGGGAAATGTGACTAGATTGGGCAGAACACCTGAAAACTCTTTAAGGTAAGTCCTCTGGATCATTCTCCATCCCGTGAGGTGCCTATCATTCAGAAAAGGAGAAGAGCTGAGGCATCTCAGTACCTGATGAATTGGCACGTTGTCCCTTGGAGCCTAGTCCCCCGATGCCTGTACTAACTGCCCTCTCAGCAAACCCTGCAGGGCGGAGGTCATAACTCCACTTCCAGCTGTGGCTGTCTGTTGTGTGGTGGTTTTGAATCTGATGACTCAAAGCGACCATCCCAGGTAGCAGCCAGCTGTCTTTGGATTTCTCTCTTCTCCTAATGTCCCATTAACCTCTCACAGCTGGCCTCCCTCTGCACAATCAGCAGTTCAGCTAATCTCTCCCTGATCTCTCCCCTTCTTGCGGGAGGCTCATCATTAATACATCCTGGCTCTGCTCCCCCACTCTGTGCAGCCTACCAGGGCTCTCTATTAGAGCATGCTGTGCCAGAGGCAATTCATCCCACTGTCTGCTCAGCACCAGCTTTGTTGGGTTTTGGCACTGTTGGACCCTAAGGCAATGTATGCCCAGGCCCATTAGACACTGGATTGGAAGAATATTAGGATATTTATTTGTGTATGAATGCTGAGTGTCAGGAGAGCTGAGCCTGCTAGCATGCTCTTGTTCAGACTCTAATATTTGTAAGTTGATGCTCCCTCCCATGGATAGAGCCTAAATTAATTACAACACTAAAAATCATAGTAACAGTGGTTAATACAATGATAATAAAAAGGATATCATCATCATCATAAAGTCAATTTTATGTATAGAGTGTTAACTGTGCTGGATCTGTGCCAAATGCTACACTCTCCGATTAAATTCTAGCAACATCTCCAAGTTAGATAATGTTGGTGCAGATATACCAAGCCACAGAAAGTTTAATAATGCCAACCAAGGCCATCCAACTGGTAAGCAAACAGCTTTTACTTGATCTTGACTTTCCTATTTTTTTCCAGATTGAGGTTTTAACCATTATGTTTACTAATAAAATAGCTACCAGTTATGTTGCTTGGGATTTTACCTGTAGTAACATTTCAAAAGTAACTGTGGTCTAGTATTCAAATTATTATAAAAGTTGATATAAGTTCATTTAGTGTATTTAAATATATAGTTTATTAAGTTTGTATGGGTTTAAAAATAAACCATGAAAAGAAATGTCAAAAGAATCCCCAAGTGTAGTCCCTTGGATAACCAAGAATGCATCTTCCTTATCTTCCACTTTTAAGGGAAATGTAAGTGAAGAGGTTAAGAAACACAGATATTTTGTGACTATTTGATGAATACTTATTTTCCTATAGTGGAATAGACTAGAGTGTAATCTACAAGAAAGCTGGGGCCATGGTTACTTACCTGTCCCTGGTGCTAGCATAGTCCTCGACATATAGTGGGTGTTTAATGAGGGAGGGGAGGGAAGAAAGGAAAAGGATGGAAGGAAAGAGGCATAGCAACTGTTGATTGTGCCATTCCCATCGACTGGGTGTATGCTGTGGGTCGGTGCAGGCAGCCCCCACCCCTGCTTATGGCTTTCCTGCACCTCAGCCTGGGGGCATGCTTTGGGCATGGGAGTGCTTGTCCTCCAAACATGGGCAGTTCAGAAGCATCAGACAGTTAAAGTTCCAGAAGGGCTCTCAATGAATGAAAAAGGCAAGTACCAGGACAGATAACTCAATGTCTTTGTCCCTCAGTGGATGGCTCTGAGGGCTTCATTGCACAGTTTCTCAGAGGGAAAAACCTTCAACACCCACAATGGAAACCTGCTCGTCAATGAACATTTCCTTCTGTCCACTTTCACTCCCCTACTCCCCCACTCCCCCACAGGGCTCTCTAGGACCACTGCCCAAATGGACTGCTTGCACTCAAATTCCTTCCTCGAAGTCTGTTTTTGGAGGACCCACACTGAGACAGGAAGCAAAGAGGGAACATGTGAAGGTGCGTGGAGGAAAGAGGGAAAGTAGGAAGGAAAAATAGGAAGAGAGGGGAGGAAGAAGGGAGGTCAAACAAGAAAGAACAAAGGGGAAAATAGCTATACAGGAGAAAAAAAAACAGAAAAAGGAAGGAAGGGAGAAAAGAAGGATGAGAGAGAGGGAAGGAAAAGTAAAAATTAGAAAAAATAACCAAAAGGGAGAAATGGAGTAAAAGTGGAAGAGAAGGTAGGAAGGCAAGAAAGGGTAAGAAAAAATAGAAGGAAAGAGAAAAAGAAAAATGAGAGAGAAATTGAAAGCTATAAAGAAGGATAAAGTGGAAAGGAAAAGAAGAAGTGAAAAATAATGATTGAAAAGAAATAAGGAAATAAGGAGGAAGAGACGAGAGGGCAACATGAAAACAAGAGGAAGGAATTTAGGCTTTTAAAGAAAGGAAAAAGGGTAGTGATTGATTTTGCGAAGAAGAAATATGGACTTAGAAATGCCGATGGCAGGGAGACAAAGAGCCTGGAGGCTGTAAAAACATTTTTCTAAATAAAGTGAAATTAGTGTTATGCTTCTCTTCTACAAGGCAAAGGACCGTTTTCTTGTATCTGGGTATGAAGCCCAACTCAGTGCTGAAGGGCATATTGTGAATTAGAGCAACGAGGTCTTGTCTGTCCCCTGAAGGTCTGGCTTGCCTGTCTCCCTGGGTATTTGGCCTGGCGTTCTTTGGCTGTTTCCGAAGAATGACGAGAGTGAGAAACATGGGCTCGGGCAGCTGCAAAGAAGCCTGCTCCACCTTGAGCGTCTCTGCATTTCAGAGGACTCGTGGGACAGGGGCCGGGTGTGCTGGGTCCAGGAGAACATACAGTCAGAAACGAAGCTACTGCAGCAAGACAAATGTCTGCCGTTGGCACGACACATCCACTGTGATCTAATATATTCTTATTTATGAGGGAAAAAACTTTTCTGTCACAAGATAATTGCTTATAGTCCAGCCACTGGGAAAATCATTTATTTGGTTTTCTCTTCAACACTGTCCATTTTAAGCATTTTTTTTTCTTTTCCCCTAGACCCAAAAGATTGATGAAACCTCCAGAACAGAAATGAAAATCAAGAGCCTTCAGTTTAGAGTTAGTTGTACCACCAACTGGTGGCATGTACTTGTGAACCATGTCATTCCTCTGTAGTAAATTCTGCAGCATTCAAAGCGGGCTTTGGGAAGCTCCTTCTGGGGCTTCCTTGGATGGGGGAGGAGGAGGGGGAGGATGAAGAAGGAGCCAGAGCCTCTGACCACGTGTCCATCTAAAATGGTCCTGATCGTTTATTTCTCCATGTTGAGGTTTGAATAAGAGTTCACTTAACAAAAAGTTTCTGCGAAAACTGGTAATAATGTTATTAATATAATATTGACTACAAAATAATGTTAATCATCTTTAAAGTCCTTCTCAAGCCTAAAACACACTCTAATTCTAAAAACAGGTGAATAAACCAAGATAAATATTGTCTAACAAGACTTTAAGGCAAAAAAAAAAAAAAAAGCTGTTTTCTTTCCATAGAGATGAACAGAATTATTTTAAAGGAAAATATAAGACTATATTAAATTATAGAGATAGTATGGCCACATCTGACAAATGCGGTCTGATATTTTTGGGGTCTGCTTATTCTTACAATCCTTTGTCAGCCTCTCAGAAGACTGAGAGGAGGATCACTCAGCTTTCTGAGGTGCACTGCAAAGGGGTATCTTTGAACATGCAGCTGCAGGGACATGCCGCCTTCCCATCTCTGTTCCCTGATCCACGTGTTAGAGGAGCACGCACGTAGACGTGGTTCCTCTCCCCTTGCCCGTGCATTAGCCCTCCATCTGTGGATCAGATGACTGTCACGGAGGTTGAAAGAAAGGGGGGAAACACATTAAAGTATTTCTTCCCTCCTGTGGTGTGCTCAGGCCAAAAGGGAAGTCAAAAATGCTCCTCTCCAGGATTAGCAATTTCCAAGAGATCAAGCAGCGCACCAAGTAGGGTTCAAGGATGAAGTGGCTTCTCCAGGCCCCTCAAGCGCCAGCAGGCTTCTTAATTGATCTATTAAAGAAGCAGGAAGAGGTGAAAGGTATCCTCGAGGAGATGAAATGCCAGAGTAGGAGGGAGCTCCTTGCTAGCAGGCACTCCAATTTGGTTTAAGAAAGGGTCCCTGAGCACCTGCAGCGATTTTGTGAAAATGGAACTATTCCTGGGTATTTCTGAACTCCAGCAAACACTTCGCCGTTTCTATGGCTTGAGGGACAGAGGACTGTGTTTTGTTTGTTCTGGACTCTACAGGCACAGCCCTTTACACCAGGCTTCCATTCACACCTGCAGAGAGGACGTTGCTCTAGGTCTGCCAGACCCCCTCAGATCTCCTGAGGGGGATGGAAACCTTCCTCCCCAAAGCAAGTACTCCATTTTAGCAAGAGAGTCTATGAAGTGTTAATTCTTTAAGTCTTAGCATATTGATTCTCTTCTAAATAAAGAAAATGAGAAGCCATGCGAGAAAGTCGTAATCCATGAAAAGTGTTTTGAACCCCAGGTCTGTCTTTTACTAGCTGGGTGACTATGGGAAAATCACTCGCCCGAAACCTGTTTTCTTACCCGCAATATATGTGCAATAAACCTTACTTCATGGAACTGTACGCTTATAAACAGCTTAACACACTACCTGGTACCTAATTTATTTAATTTTGTTATTAATAAGATGCAAAGCACTCTCCATAATAGCATGAAATTAAATGATGGAACTTAATGAAAAGACACAAGTAAAAGTATTATCTTAGTGTCTCAGTTACGATTGGTTCCTTTATTTTTGGTAGTAAGTTATCTAAAGTGTTATTAAATCCTCATTTTCACTGTAATTATCATTTCCATCTATTGCCAGCGTGTAATTATAAATATTATAAAAGACTGAAATGACAACTTGAATTTTTAAAGGAATGAGGAGCCATAGAAGGTGTTTGAGTATGGGATTCATTAATTCCTTGAGCAGCTACTTGTTATGCACTTGGCCTGTGGCAGGCACTGCTCCAGAAACTGCAGACAAAGGTATGCGGTAGACAAAGCCCCTAACGTTTACATTTCATGGTGAGATTTTCTATAATGAATGATAATCTGGTGAGAGAATCCATGGGTTTCGTGGAGAGTGAAAAGAAAACTGACAAAGGAGGTGGTTGTGCTTAGAGGACTAGTTACTAATCCAGGTAAGATAATAATTTGCAATACCAGAGTGGTGGCAATAAAAGTGTCAATAAAGTAATGCATGCAGGAAGGCACAGATGGACAGAAGGGTGATAGGAAGGAAAGGGGACAATTTTTCCCTCTACGGTTTTTTCAGGAACAAAATTAATGTAAGCAGATTATTCATTTATCCAAAATGCATTAGTTGTAAAGGAAACTTACACATATTAACAAAGAAGGGACTCCAATGTATGCTTATGATACTTCTAGACTATTAGGGCTTATCTAATACTGCATCCTCAACCTTTGCCTGTGCACATAGGAGAGGTAAACCCATAGTCAGGGTGAGTATCTATTCCAATACAGATAAATCACTGCTCATTATGGCAGAGGGGGTGACTTAAAGTCTGATGCCGTACCAGGGGTGCAGTATTGATTTCTGTTTCTGGCAGGTGGGACGTTCAGTCACGGAGGTGATTCCATCAGCTTTGACCATGGGATCCCATGCAATTTCCGTCCCCAGCCCCGTATTTACCCCATTAACACACACATCGTGCCAGCACAATGATTGAGATTGGCCTCATTCAACTTGCTGAATGATTCTGACTTCTTAACTTCCTAGTCACGTACAACTTCTGCTATGGTAGATGCGCGCTGTCGAGTGTTAATATGCAACACAAAGATCTCCACACTTGATGCTCACGTACCTTTTCCCAATCTTTCTTGTCCCTAATCTTCCAAACCTACTCCTTCAGGCAACTCACCAGTCAACCAAGGCATTTGCCCCTGCTTGTGAATCCATATTTATCCTTTATTTTGGTCATTGCTCTTTCCCTATAAAGTAGACAAGAAGGTAGAGACACTTCGGGAAACTCTGACCGTTGGGTGCAGTTCTGGACTCTGGTATCTTGAAGAACCACTCCTAAGTGGGACTGTGACACAACCACCATCATATTTGGCTCATACAATACACCAGTCCTACCTTAGAGAGCCAGGTCCAGCAATTTTCTTCTTCCTCTCCCATGGCCATAACGTAATATTGTTAAAATGTTCATACTGTCTAAAGTGACCTACAAATTCAATCAATCCCTATTAAATTTCCAATGGCGTTTTTCATAAAAATACAAAAACAATCCGAAAATTTATATAAAACCACAAAGGGGCCCAAATAGCCTAAACGATCTTGAAAAAGAAGAATCGTTCTGAAGGTATCATACCTCCTGACTTCAAAAGTAACTACATACTACAAAGTAACAGTAATTATAACAGCACTGGCATAAACACAGGTACACAAACCGATGGAACAGAATAGAAAGTCCAGAAATAAAACCATGCATAAGTGGTCAACTCACCTTCTACAAGATTGCCAAAAATGCACACTGTAGAAATGATAGTCTCTCATACATTTGTATGAGACAGTGTAGGAAAAACAGAATCTCCACAGACAGCTGAATTTTTAAGGTACATAATTCTCTGCTGGAGACAGCATGAATTTTCTCCAATGTAAATTGTAATTCTCATTTGGGAGCTTGTTACAAATTTACAGTACATTTTCCTACCACTGATAGTTCTTTACTATAAAGTGTTCCCAGTTGCATGTCCCACACAACAGGTATGGTCACACTAAAGCCTCCTTGGCACTCTATATGGATTGCAGCAATGTTTCTAGGTGTGAAACACACTGTTTCTAGAAGCCAAAGGTATCACCAGGCAGTATGTTTCCTGCTTATTGTGGGGGTGAGAGAAGCAATAATTTGTCCTTTATTTTAGATGTGATTTCCTGACATCATTCCCAAATATTCATAGGTTTTACCTCTTCCCTTCTGGATGCAACAGGTTCCAAGGCCCACAGTGTACTTGACACTTCTTGCTCATGTGATTTGATTAACACTGTGTTGTTGATATGCTGGGTGAAGGTGAAGTTATGCGAAGTCCCTTTCTACTATAATATTACAAAGGATGAGAATATCGAGGACACCTTTGAGCAAGAGTGTAAATGTATGTTGTTGTCTACCTTCTGTGATGATAAATTGCCTTTTGCCTCCTTCTTGGCAGAGATGGAAAGAAAGTGGCTGCCAATCAATGACTGCATGTATCTGAGGTCACATTAATCTGCTTACCTTCCATTTGTCCAAGAAGCTGCAGTAAGAAGTGCTACTTGGTTGAGTTTGGAGCCATCTACTTTCATACTCTAGAGTTTATCTGATTTCTATTGTAGGAAATGAGTTTGAATCACGCCATGTCAAGTAATCTCTCCTTAATAGCTTTTGCCTGATTGGACTTTGACCTCCAAGGGGGTAGAGTGCTGGGGAAGAAAGAAAAGTATATAAAGCATTAAGATAAGAAGTGGTAAGTCACAAGTAATATTGACTGAGAAGACACAGAGGAATATTTCTTTGCCTTTCAAAATCGACTCAATTTACTTTTGAAGTCATTCTAGCAGGAAATACATGACAAACTTACCATTTTCCCAAGAGATCATCGATTTCTTTTTATCCTTTGTCCTTTTCAAGTAAACACAATAGATGGGCGGGACTTGAGAAACAGAATTTACTTTCTTAAGTGGGAGGATGAGCTTTAAAAACAGGTTCCTCACTTATGAAACTATCCAGTGCTTTAAAGGTTGCAGCTTACTGAAGTGGTGTTTATTTTATTTTGGGATTTGAAAGTGCTGAAAAGGAACGACTTCCTGGATATACCACCATGAAACAGGGAACAATCGAATGTACCTGCAATCTAAGGTGAATGAACTGGGACTTGGGAGAGAGTTACAGACAAAAAAAAAATTATATTTGAGGCAAAAATTCTCAGTCAACAGATTTGATGGCATCTGGTTTTATACCAGATGGTCTCTAAAATGGACAGCGGTCCTCATTCTTTTTCCTCCCACTCTCATTTTTCTAAAATGTATTTTTTATTTATGGAAAAGTTAAAATGAGGCTGACCACAATGACTTGGAAGAAGAAAAGCATTCCTTAGTAAGACACTAGCAGTTAGTACCCCCTGGCATCATTTGTCCTAAAACTTAAAATACTGTTTTTAAGGTATTTCTCATTGTCATTGAAAAATATTCTATGAGCCATAGAATATTAACAGATCTAGATCAACAAATCTACAACAGAATCAGGCAAGAGGGGTACTTTGATGGAGTTTAGAAGAAATGATTTAAATTTGCCTCTTTTTGAAATTGGAACTGGGTTATTTAATCATTCTTTCATTGAGCTATTGCCAAAAACTGTAGGGTGCATAAGACAGAAGTAAATGTTGATTAAGAATCTAAACACAGATGATGTAGCGAAAGTTGTACTTTGCCTGCCAGCCACATGACCTCATTCTAGTCTTTGTCTGGCATTAATTAGTATAGTATATACTATAGTACAGGCCTTGGCCACAGCGTTTTACTTCTCTCCTAGCTATAAGATAATGGAGGGTATAAAGTAATGAATGTGAACTCAGAAATCTTTATGGGGCCTTTAAAATTTCTTTGGGTAATGAACTCCTTTGAGAATCTGGTAAATTCTCTGAAAAAGAAAAGCCCACAGAATTTTGCTGTCAAATTCAAGAGTTGATGTACCTGTGCTGTGAAGAAAATAAAAGAGAGAAACCTGCCCTGAGCTTGTCTTTTTATAACTGAAATGACTTGAGAAATATATAAAGTTACAGTTACGAATTCAAATATGACTACAGGGCTTCCAGGCAAGCAATATAAATGTGTAAAAAGACAGTGGCAAAGAGTCAATGCATCTCCATTATTCTAAAGCACTGATATTCATAGATACATGATATATGATGATGACGATGATGACAGATAAATAGCTAGATACACACACATATATCAACATATACTATGCAGAAAATAAAAGTAATATAAGTTGGGTAATCTAGCCGTTGGGTTGCCAGTTTGTGATCTCTGCAAAAGAGCATAGTTATGAAGCAAATAATGCTAATAGCAGATGGGGTCTGAGGAACGCTCGCTGGACTTAGGAAAAGAGTTAAATCACAGTCTATATTGCAGTGATTACAAAACCAGGCTTTTGGATGCAGGGTTAGAAAAAATCTTTGCAGTCAAAATTTGCTCACATTTTATAATATACAGTTGGTCCTTGAACAAAAGCAGTTTGAACTGCACAGGTCTATTTTCATGTGGATTTTAAAAATAAATACCTGTACTGTTTTCAACCCATGCCTGAGCGTCCACAGGTGTGGAGGATCGCCTGTACACATTGACCTGCACCATTTTATCCAGGGACTTGGGCAACCATGGATTTTGTTATCTACAGAGAGACATGTCCTGGAACCAGTCTCTCATGGATACTGACAGACAACTTAAGTTTTGGGGATGTTGGAAGTTGTACATGGATTTTCAACTATAGGGGATGTTGGCACCCCTAATCCCCACATCGTTCAATGGTCAACTGATTTATAAATGGTGATTTAGAGAATATTGACATTCATACATATAATTGCAAAAATTGCTTTAAGTCCCAAAAGAGTGGCCTAGTTTTCGAAAAATCAGTATCTTATGGGTGAATGTCCATTTTGCAGTGTGTGTATATCTGCTATTTTAGCTGTGATTGGGTCTTTACCTCTCCTCTTTGCTACTGCAATGCAATAATACTTGGGCTCCATACTGGAGCTTTGGAACTAGTGCTGTTTGTGGATTCTGCTGGGTTTGATGGGGAAAAAAGAGAGAAAGAGCAGTCTTTTTTACAATTATATTTTATTGATTATGCTATTACAGTTGTCCTGATTTTTCCCCTTTGTCCCCTCTCCACACAGCACCCCACCCACCCCAACTCCCTCAGGCAATCCCTACACCATTGCTCACGTCCATGGGTCAGGTATGTAAGTTCTTTGGCTACTCCGTTTCCTATGCTGTACTTTACATCCCCATGGCTATTCTGTAACTACCTATTTGTACTTAATCCCCTCACCTCTCACCCATTCTCCCACACCCCCCTCCCATCTCTATTTTTAACAGTTGGCATTTTAATTATGATGTGTCTTGGGTTGGGCCTCTTTGTATCCATCTTGTTTGGGACTCTCTGTGCTTTCTGGACTTGCATGTCCATTTCCTTCACCAAATTACAGACATTTTCTTTCATTATTTTTTCAAATAGATTTCCGATTTCTTGCTCTTTCTCTTCTCCTTTTGGTACCCCTATGAAGCAAATGCTGACTTGCTTAAAGTTGTCCTATAGGCTACCTATACTATCCTCACTTTTTTTTATTCTCTTTTTTTCTTATTGTTCTGATTGTTTTTTTTTCTTCCTTATGTTCCAAATCATTGATTTGATTCTTGGCTTCATCCACTCTACTTTGTTTCCCTGTAAATTGTTCTTTATTTCAATTAGTTTATCCTTCATTTCTGAATGGATCTTTTTTATGCTACTGAGGTCACTGCTAAGTTCCTTGAGCATCCTTATAACTGGTGTTTTGAACTCTGCATCTAATAGATTGTTTATTGCTATTTTGTTTAGCTCTTTTTCTGGAGTTTGATCTGTTCTTTCATTTGGGCCTTGTTTCTTTGTCTCCTTATTTTGGCAGCCTCCCTGTGTGTGTTTCTGTGTATTAAGTACAGTTGCTTTGACTCTGTGTCTTAGTAGTGTGGCTTAATGTAGTAGGTGTCCTGTAGGGTCCAGTAGTACAGCCTCCCCTATCACCCAAGCTGGGTACTTGAAGTGCATTCTTCATGTGGGCTGAGCACACCTGCCTCTTGTAGTCGAGATTTAATAGCTGTTGGCAGATCAATGGGAGGGATTTACCCAGGCCAGGAAGCTTCAAGGATTGGCTGTGACTACGTACCACCAACATCCGCCCTCCATGGAGGATCAGGTACAGGGACAGGTTGGTGATGCTCCAACACGGTCTGTAGCTATCCACTGGGTATGCTGGCCCTGGGGTTTCCTGGATAGTGTCAGCCAAGGTCAGCCCCCACCTGTGTTTTGCCCAGGGCCACCCTACCTGAGCTGTAAAGCAATCTGAGGTGGCTGCTGCCAGTGCTGGGCCTGGGGCTCACTGAGGCCAGTTGTTGCTTGTTTGCTAGGATTTAGGAAGTTGTGAAGCATAAGCCAAGACCAGCCATTCATATGGAAAATCAGCTTGGGTGGGCCCATAAGTTGGCTGGGGTGGAGTCTCTGGGGATCTCCAAGGCAGGTCAAACAGTGTTAGCTAGGGAATGGAGCCTCAGATATTGTGCCAGCTTGCCATCTCTATAGGGGTATTTTTAGAAAAAGGACAATGGCCTCTGTTCCCCTTAATGGCAGACACTTCAGTTGCTCCCTGTATACCAGTGGTGTCTTTCAAGCTGCCTCCCTACTGCTGGAGTTCGGAGGGAGTGAGTCTGAGTAGATGAGTCTGTGTGTGGGTTCTTTAAGAGGAACTGTTAGAAACTCCAACAGTTTTCTTTCACCAGCTAAATCCCCTCTGGCTTTTGCAGCCAGAAGTTGTGGGGACATACCTTCCTGGCACTGGTGCCCTGGGCTAGGGGGCCTAGTGTGGGGTTGGGCCTTCTTGCTCCCAAGGTATCCCTCCTGAATTTTTATCCACCACACGTGGGCATGGGACCAGCCTGTTCCACATCTGCATCCTTCCTACCTGTCTGGATGGATGTGATTTAATTTCATAATTGTTAGACTTCCATTTAACCTGATTTCTGATGATTCTGAGTGATGGTTGTTCTATATTTTAGTTGTAATTTTGATGTGGTTGTGTGAAGAGGCAAGCCATGTCTGCCTATGCTGCCATCTTGACTGGAAGTCAGAAAGAGCAGCCTTAAACAACAAAAAAGCTGCAAACGAAGCTCCAGCCAACTCAAGCTGCAGCAAAAAGTCACTATTACGAGGAATGTATTATTGTATTATATTTTTAAAGTTTGTAAATGCTGATAAGATTTTTCCATTTTCTTTCCCTGGCCAATGTCATTGAATTGCCATGAATATTGCATGAACATATGTATTTATCCTTTTTTTTCCCCTCTTGTTTAAATAGTACATTTATGGACTATTTATCCTTATGTGAATCAGGTAAAGCCTGTACCTGCGTTTTTTAATGGAGGTTAACCTCAGAGACTGCTTGGCCCAAAGTCATCTTGAGTAGAGTGTAGTGGTTAATAAGTGGCTCTTGAATAGGGTGACAGAATTCCACACATCCCTGCCACTCTCCTTCCACGTGTGTCATCACAGGGAGCTGTTTAAGCTCTCTAAGTCTCAGTTTCCTCATCTATAAAATGGAGATAATAACAGTAGTTCCTCCACTGAGTTTTGGAAGAATCAAATCAAATAATCAAAGTATTTACCATAGTACATGGCATTTTGTAAGATCTGAAAAACATTAGCCATTGTTATTACATGGGTTTTGTTCATTTTATTTTGGAATTGACCTTAACCTTAACTGGTAAGCCACATACATCGACTTGCAAAAGCTTCTAGAATAGCAATTCTAAATCCATGCCCTAGCTGTTGTGTGTCAATAGCGCTGCCTTTCCATGTGAGCAACGCCTCCATCAGTGTAAACGAAGCAATAAGGCCCCAGAGTCAGATGTCTGACTTCAGCAAATGGTAGGCATCATCAGGAGTATGAGATTTTATTTACATTTGGCTACAAAAAAAACCAAGCACTGCTAAAACATTCATAGAACCAGGAGAGAAACATACATGTGTGCATGTGTGAATATACATATGCATACATATGAACATATATTCACATACTACAGTAAGTATATGTGTACATACAGAGGTCTGCCTACATGGCTTGGGTAAAGCAAGACTGAGAAAAATAAATGATAGTGTTCTATTTTTTCACCAGGTAGTGGTCCTCAAAGTCCTTCCTTTGACAGTGCCTTCTCAGTGTCTTCCTCCCCACCTCCCATGGCTCCCATCCCTCATCCCAAGCAAAACCTCTGACATCTTAGAAGGGGTCATCGCATGGTACCTTTGCGGAGACCTGGTTTTGCCTTCTACTGTAGGTAACAGGGAAGGCTGTTATCCTTTCCCTTTCCATAATCTGTATGCAGAAAACATGTCCCTACCTTGTTATCAGGCCTGGGCATGTGACTTGGCTGGCAAAAGAAATGTAAAGAAACGCATGGGACAGAGCAGAACAGAACAAAGTGAAGGAAGAAGCCCGACCCAGAGCCGCTGAAAGCAATATAAGAAAGCAATGTGCTGTTCTGCTACTTTTGAAATTGTTTCCCGCAAAGCTGATGGGTAAAGATCCAGGAAGGGAGTGGCTTTAGGTAAACAATAATAAACCCACTTATCTATCATTTTAGATATAAAAATACACTCTCCTCCTGAACACAAAATATCCTGAACCCCGCTTATCCGATTGATTCACAATGATCCTCACTTTCTGCTGTTTGTTTGCCTGTGGAGTGAAACCCAACAGTTAGTTTCTCCACAAGTTAATGTTCAAAATGACTCTGCAGGAAAAAAGCCAAAAGCATATTTAAAATTGTCCTGAATAACTGAACATACACTTCTACTTTGGTCGTAATGATTTAAACATTTCTCTAGAATATAAGACAGAAAAAGAGAAGAGAAAAAGAACCCTAGAGAGGAACACGGAGAACAGGTAAAATTTTGTTCCCCTAAATTAAGTATTACATTTTTTCCCCTCTTAATCTGCAGGTGAGGAAAGCTTCTCAGCTCTTTCAGCATCAGCTTGGCGTACACACTGTTCTTCCTCAGTGGGATTTGCATCTTCAGATCAGCAATTCTTCCCATTAAGTAATCATCCCATTAAATATTTCAGCAGGAAATTGGTTGCTTTGCCCATCCATCTTGTCCATATTCAATTACAACGGCTATCATTCTTTTATGGGGAGATGCATGTAACTTTTCAAACTGCCTTGAATTTTTCTGCTCTAAAATTGACACTTTATGCGAGATTCGTAGCATACTACTCAGAGTGGGCATTGAAACTCTGTCCTTCTATTTTCTTAGTAAATTTCGAAATCAGGGCCTTTCCACCTACATTAACAGGAGTTGTTAGAAAAGGTGTCAGACATGGCGTGAGATTATAATTTTATTCCTATAGTAATCCTCCCTTATCCACAGTTTCACTTTCTGTGGTTTCAGAGACTGCAGTCAACCAAGATTATGAAAATATTAAATGGAAAATTCCAGCAATAAATTCATAAGTTCTAAATAGTGCACCATTCTGAGTACCTTGATGAAATCTTGTGCCATCCCACTTGATCACAGTGCGGCCATGAGTCACCTCTTTGTTCAGGATATCCATGCTATATATGCTACTGGTCTGTTAATCACTTAGTAGCTGTCTGGGTTATCAGAACAATTGTCACTGTATTGCACTGCTTGTGTTCAAGTAACCTTTTTGATAGCCTAACACTGCCTCACAGTGCCTACATCATTCATCTCATCACGTAGGCATTGTATCATCTCACAACC
The DNA here is from genome assembly GCA_004026545.1 of Mormoops blainvillei. Classification (NCBI taxonomy): domain Eukaryota; kingdom Metazoa; phylum Chordata; class Mammalia; order Chiroptera; family Mormoopidae; genus Mormoops; species Mormoops blainvillei. The sequence goes on from PVJD01001515.1 coordinate 138,320, forward strand.
TCACAAGAAGGCTGAAGACAGTACAGTAAGATATTTTGAGAGGAAAATAAAGACCATATTTCACATAGCTTTTATCATTTTTTATTATTAGCTATTATCATTATGCCTTACTGTGCCTAATTTATAAATTGAACTTTATCATGGGACTGTATAAAAGAAAACATAGTATATATAGGGTTTAGTGCTATCCTCAGTCTCAGGCATCCACTGGGGGCCTTGGAATGTATGTATTCCCTGTGAATTGGGGGGGGGGGTGGCGGCGGGGACTAATGTATTTGTCAATTTGAAAAGGAATAAAGTATTCAGTCAGCAAATACTTTTGTTTTTCAACACGGACATTGGAAGTTGAAAGACATAAGAGGTTAGACATTGCAAGTATGCAACACGTAGATGACAAAGTCACCCAAGCTGACCAGAAGAGTCATGAGGAAAGCTGAGGCACCTGTCATTGCCTCAAAGGAGAAGGAACAGGAGTGAGAGGAAGGTGAATGGGTGGCCTCAAAGAGGAATAAAGAGAATCTTAGTGATGTTTACTGAAGAACTACCTGAAATTTAATACCTTTATGTATCAGTCAAGAGACCACTCATTCCTAGTGATTCAGAGGTGATTCCAAGGCTTGGGAAATGCTTTCTAGATGCGCATAACCTAGAGGCCAGGGATACTTGGTATTTTCATCTTACGGTTACTAATGAAATCCATCCGGACTAAGAGAAAAGGGGAAAACCCTCTAGACGTTTTGAAATCAAGATTAGTTGATTAGTCTTGCTAAGTACTTAGAAAAAATATTAGAGCCTATTTTGCATAAATTGTTAACTTCTCAAAAGAAATGGATGAGGACAAAAATAACTCAGTAGGGATCATTTTCTTTTAAAGAACTCAAGGGAAAAATAAAATGGAAAGGAGAGAACAGAGAGGAGATAGAGGCAATAGAACTTGAGTGTCTAACAGCGCGTGTATTTGATACTCTGTTTATTTATTAGTAGCCTGGGTGGGATCATAACAGAATACTGTCTCAGAGAGCACATAATTTATAACAAGATTTGATTTCTACCTCCCTGAAGAGCATGGGGTTTTCTCTCTGGAAAATCAGCAATGGGAAGATTGACATTAACTAGAGCAGTAGTTATAACTGGTCAGTAATGTCAATGCTTCTAGACAATACTGTATATGCCAAGCTCCCAGACCTGCAGTAATGGACATCCCCGTAATCAGTGCTTATTGTTAGTTGTTTACTGTAAGTGAAACGTACTGAAGGTTACTACCCTTTCTCATTTGGAGATGATACTACCTTTTATGCTAGGCAATGCCATCTCCTGTGATAGCTGAGGGAATGTGGATTAAACTTTCAGATCTTCTTAAGAAATCCAAATCCTGCTTAACATGTATTCTCGATGTGCAGAGAGAAATGCAGAAGAAAGATGGAAGTGTTCCTTTTGAATTGACCATTTGCTCAACCAATGGAGCTCTTACACAGCTCCATCTGTCAAAGGAGGTCATGTGACACAATCACTGTAGAACCAACGCTGACCCCCAACCCCAGGTCTTATCGCTTATCTTTATTTAACTAACCAAACACATCCCAGGATCTGATGCCCCCTCACTGCCTCCTTGGAGATCACTCCAGTCCAGGCCGTCACCACCGCCTTCTTGGACAGAAGCAGTCATGTCTTACCGGTCTTACTGCTTTCCCTCCTGCCCTCCCTCTTTGTTTCATAGTGTTTACCGTGGTTCTTTTAAACAGTAAATCAGATCATACCACTCACGTATTCAAACCCCTGCAGTGACTTTACTTTCTCATTCAGAGTAAAATCTATGCTTTTGTCACAGTCCACAAGATCCTACGCAACCGGGCTCCCTGCTCTGAGTTACATCCCTGATATTATTTGTTACCTCCTGTTACTTCACTCATTATAATCAGTCGAACTGGGCATCTACCTTTCAAGCAAGTCCCTGCTCAGACGAATGGTGCTTGTTTTCGCCTATTACCAGAATATTTTTCTCAGATACTCCCCGTGCTTACACTGGGGCTTAATTAACTCAGGTCTCTTGTCAGATGCCACATTTTCAGAGCAACAGGTCTGCAGAAGAGACATCCAGCTTGCCACTTGCTTGATTTTTCTTCATAGCTACCACTCTTTGCCTTGAGTTTATGAACTTATTTCTAACCATTTGGAGGGCAGAATATCAGTGCTGCATCTCTAGTGGTTAGAACACTTTCTGATGCGTAGAAGATATTCGATAAATATTTGATCAAAGAATAAAAGAGAAAGAAAGGGAGTGAGAAAGGGGGAGAGGGAGGGAGGGAAGAAAGAAGAGAAGAAGATGGACTGTAAATAAAAAATAAAATAAAATAAAAACTAAGCAATTACGCAACAACTTCTTTTATAATTTATTACTCAAGAGGATGGAATCAGTATCATTTGCATACTAAGAAAGTGCAGGTAAAACCCCGATTCCTGAGAAACTTCAGACAAACAAACCTACCTTCCCCCACTGAAAGATGCAAACATTTGTGGTAGGGGTGGCTGTGTGGTAATTGAGAGGAAAGGATATTCTAGGGGTTGCTGATTTGATTTTGTTTTATTTTAGTTGATCAACAATTTACAGACAAACAAAACTATAAAAATATGAATAAACAAACAAAAATAGAGAGAAACGAGATTGTTCAATTAGCAGCAGCTGTGAATCAAACTGTGCCATTTGTGATCAATTACGCTAAATAACATGGATCTTATACTCTGGCAGGATGCAATGCTGGCTGCTAGGTGAGAACTTACTACAGAACCCCTCTTATAGAAATTGCTCATTTGACTAATTTGCTCATCTAGTGGAGAAAAAAAAAGAGCAACAAACAATAACACCTGTACTCTGCTTCGTGGATGATTTTCTCCCAGTTTTGAACATAGAAAAATAAAAGAAATCTGAGCAGATGTTTTGCTTTTCCCTCAACTCAACATCTAGGGGTAAAGTGGGTTAGAGTAACACGTCTGCTCTCCCAACAAACATTTGTTTAGCATTCGCTCTGTACAGCCATCGTGCTGGGTACTGTACTAAGGAAAGGTGAATAAACACCTACTTAAAAGGAAAGTTTCTATTTCAGGTTCTGCCCTCAGATTCAGATTCAGATTCTGCCACTATATACTGAAAGTTGCAACAGCAAACATCATAGAAAACTGAAGTAGTAGTTACTATGCCAGGCTCTGTCCTGGGTAACATCCCTAACATCAAAACTTCAAGGTAGGTGGTATTGTTCCATTTTGTAGATGAGGAAGAAGAAGCTACAAGAGGTTGACACCCAAAGTAGCCCAGCTGATAGGTGTGAGAGCCCATACTCCCACGCATATCTGCCTGATTCTAAGCCCCTGCCCTTACCTACCACATCATTTTGCCTCTTATTAAATCAGAGATATCATCTATGGCTAGGTAAATATTTTTCCCTGAGAAATTAGCCCAAACTTGGAACAAATGACAAATAAACAAATATTTCTCATATAATCTTACTGGATCTTAATTTCCATAGCAGTGATGCTCGGACCAACATGGTTACTAATTCAAAAGCGTTTAGGGGATAATTCATGGTGTGTGTACATGAGAGTAACAGCAGTATACAGACTGATGACCCTTACAGAATGGGAACCTGAAAAAGTCAACAAATAATGATTAAGTTCAGTTCTCTATAGACGTAACCTCCACTAAGCAATGAATATATTGCTGGGTTTAGAGATCAAACACATTCCAGTTAAAGTGACAAAACTTGAGATAATTTGTACATCATTAGCAAATGTAAAAGACATTAAAGACAATTGGTAAAACTTAATATGCAGAAGAAAAAAGGTATCTAGAAAAACTGAATTCAAAGAGCAAGGAATATGTTGATGTGTTTTGGGAGAACTTAAGGCTATTTTTGATATTCCAATTCTCATTCTTTAAGGTATGGAATATGTTTGGCATGTCCTGTGTTTTGAAGTCAACCATGACTATTCGTCTTTCTTTAGTCAATGGAAAGTTAGAGAAAGCTTTGTGTTTCACTTTCCAGGGCCAATCGGTTAGAAGTCAGTGCACAATTTGCCTTATTTTCTTTTCCCTGACCCAGTGACTGGTGAGGCCCCTGATGGTGGGAGATCTCATCAGCCTGGGTCCCTGCTGAGAGCCATGAGGATCAACTCAACAGGGCCAAGTGGTACAAGCGAGAAATAAACCTGTGTTGTTTCAAGTTACTGCAATTTGGGCGTGGCTTGAACTACAGTGTAAACAGCTCGTCGTGAGGAGGTGCGAGTCGGGGAAGAGACCAGTCTGATTTAGGGCACATGGTCCTCTGAGTGTGGTCATTTTAGGTCCACCTGAGAAACGGAAATAATTTCATTAGTAATCATCTTAATGCCATGAGCCATTGACACTGCCTAATTAACTTCTCTTTATCTGAATATTACTTACCAAAATCCCTTCCCATAAGAACTTTTCTTACCATGTAGGCTGCAGAAAGATGGAACATAATATGAAACATCTCCCTGCCTGTCAATTGTATATGTCTTCATTATTACCTTGATTCCTGGGTATCTTAAATTACTCATCAGGTTTCCATTAGTTTGGTTAATGGAGCTCTGGCCCCAAGAGACTGACCACATGAATGTGGGTCCATTGGTTAAAACGGGTTTTGGGGGCCACACAGCTGCTCCTGAGATGGAGATGGAGATGGAGATGGAGATGGAGATGGAGAGGGAGAATAAGGGGCAGGGAGAGCGAAATTGCCTTTTTCTAACAAGATCCTTGTTTAAATTCTGCTCTCATGAGATGACCAATTACCCCTTCGTCCTTCTGAATCCGATGAAGCAAAATATGTTCATAAAGCTGTGTCTATACTTTTCCTCAGTGCTCTTGAGACATTTATTTCTGGTCAAGAAGGCAGGTGGGCAAAGCGAAAGCAGGGGCATCTCTGTTTTCCCTATCGGTGTTCCAGATTGCCTCATGGGCTCGGATATTTTGTTGAGCAAATAACCTCCTCCATCAAATTGACAGGTCTTTTTGGTTAACTTGTTTTCATAATAAATGTTCCATCACTTACATCTATTTTTATTAAATAAGGTGTGGTGAAAAGGAGGAAAGGTTTGACACAGTCAGTAGGCACTTCTGTTTTCAGCAGCTATTTTATTTTTAATTTGTGCTTATATATTATGTTAGAATAATATGCACCAGATTATGAATGTCAGGCTGGTAATAAGATTATTTTCTATTGTCATCAATTTTCATAGAAATTCATGGACAGGTTATACCGGTTGAGACCGACAAGTATTTGACAGCACCTGACTTATAAATTATTCTGTTCCTTCAGCTGTTGATTGATTCCTGGACATAAATAACAAAGGAAATGCCAGCGCAATAATTTATCCATTCTTTGTGGTCACGACTTGTGTTTCAGAAACATTGTTTATTTTGCTTGGGTTCTGACTGGATTTATAACACTCAGGCCCTCTGCACACACTGTCTTTTCTTTTGTTTTTGTTTTTGTTTTTGTTTTTGCCTTTGCTCTTTCAGATTATCATCCCAAGGAAGGAGCAGCAAGAATCTCACATCCATGTGACTAAAACCAAAGCTCTATCTATGACCACCAATTTTGGACTGAATATGATAGAAAAAACCCAGTATAAAATCTCGAGACAGCAGCAATTAAATGCCTTTGTCTGCTGAATCGATCTCAGACCCTCAGCCTGATATTCAAGGCCTTCCATGGTGCTGCCTTTCATTTGTTTACCGCTTCCCTTCCCCACCCCCCACCATTCTTTCCTCCTTCCTTCTGGCTTCCCCCTCTCTTCCTTTCCTTCTGTGATAAGACATCTATTAGTGTCTCAAATAGACTCCTTAAGCTCAACCAAACTATTTATCGCACTCTATTTTTCATTCTTTTCCACCTCTGAGGCATTTTCTCTACCCAGAATGGTCTCTTCCTTTTATTTTCTATGAACACCATAAGTAGCCCTTATTCTATATACAGGGTGGGGGGAAACTAGGTGTACAGTTGTTCATTTGAAAATAATACAATAATTAATAAAATATAATACAAGAATAAGCTCAGTGTTTTGCATACTCACAATTGTAAACATACTTTTGCCCCACCCCATATTTACTCTTCCACTAAGCCTTTCAGGGGCAATTGAGTCTGTTTGAAACTCTTTACTTAGACCCCTCTACTATGGCAGTTACTAAAGTCTTCATTATTTTAGAATTATTTGTATGCTCACCATTTTAATCCTTCTAGGTTGTTAACTTGCTACCTGCCTGTGGGAGGAGACTTTGTCTAACTCTGATGCACCTGCAGCGCCTGGAATAGAACATATGAGAAAAAAAAAAAACCTAAACAAAACCCCAAGTAATAACAGTAAATACTATGGAAAGGGCACTATGTTGAAGGGCGAACTGATTAGAGTTCAAGATGTTCCTCTGTAAGTACTGACTTGAAAGCCTGAAGGCCACTTTGCATCGCAAATGCTTCATGTATAAAAGTAGAAATAACTGCACTTTTTTTTCCTCCTTGGAACATTTACAACTTCAAAATTTATGACTCTAATGTATGTCTTCTGTTAAATGATTCCACATCAGATAAACCAGAGAATCTTACTATCACAGGTAGAAGCTTTAAACCATACAAGGGAAATTTTACAGATGCTCTCAATAAAGATTTTAACCATCAAACTCCTTTTACATAGTAATAGCAGAAACTCATTATGAGCACTTCATAAATGGTAGGTTCTGTGCTAAATATTTTAGATTACGTTCCTTAATCCTCACGGAAACACATAAACTAACAAAGTCATGTGATGGTGGACTTCAATGTATCTACTGTACTCAGGAGAAAATGAGACACAGGTTAAGTCACGTGGCCCACCCAGAGTCAGAATTCAACCAATGTCTGTCTGATACTAATGCCCATGCACTTTCTGCCAAATAAATTGAAATTCTACATATGCGCATTCGTTGGTATCAATAGATACTACAGTGTTGTGAGTTTGTTGGCACAGAGCATAATTAGTGTTTTCAAATATTGCGGGTATAAGTTTGGTTTCTTTCAATTAACTTTTAGACTTGAGGTTAGGAATCTTTTTTCTTTGCCTCTGCTACCATATACCAGGCCTTTTGCTAGCCACTAGAACATTGATAAGAGGACTAATATTATTATTTCCCTCCAAAACTTACACTTACATGGTGCGTGTGTTTCTGGGGATAGAAGAAAAGGGGGAAACAGTGTTCACAAATGAGTAAGCATATAATTATTGTGGTGGGAAGACTAAGCTCCCCGCTACCTACAGAATCAAATCCAGACTCAGTAAACTTGGATTACTACGTAGTCCCTAGTAGCTCTGAGTATGTTATCTTACATGGCAAAGGACAATTTAGGTGGTAGACAGAATTAAGATTGCTAATCAGCTGACCTCACAACAGGAATTGGATTGTCCCGATGGGCCTCGAAAGGATCTTGAAGAGTGGAAGAAAAGGCAGGAGAGGAGATGATAAGGCAGGCAGAACAGGAAGAGGTAACAGCAATAAGAAGTGAGAAGGATTTGACTTGCTGTTGCTGGCTGTGACGATGGAGGAATGCACGTGACCTCTAGAAACTAGAAAGGGTCAGGGTATGGATTATGCCCGAGAGACTCCAGGTGGAGTGCAGCCTTGTTGACAGCTTGATTTCAGCCCATGAGACCCATGTTGTAATTTTGACCTCCAGAACTATAGAATAATAAATTTCTGTTGTTTTAAGCGTATGTAGTGATTTATTACAGTAGCTATAGGAAATGAACACAAATGCCAAGTGTTCTGAAGGCAGAGATATGAGGCATGTGTGTAGTCATGTGTGTGGCAGGATCTGGGGGTACAGCATCAGTCAGGAAAAACTTTCCAGATTAATTAGATGCTAAGCTGGACCCTGAGGATACAGGATGTTAGTCTTTTGAAGATGAGTATACTAGTGTTCCAGGCAGAATAGATGGAAAGGCTTGGACATGAACGAGATTGTGTTTCTGGGGACTGTATTAAGTTGTTCAGGTAACAGAGTGAGACAAATGCACATGATGAGAGATAACGAGAAATAAACAAAAGACAGATGATTGAGCATTGTAAACCAAGTTTACTGAGTCTGGATTTGATTCTAAGAACAGTCATTAATGACTTTTCACTAAAGGAATGACACGGTCTAATTTTAGGAGGAAAACACTCTGGTTACTGCATAAAGAATACATTGGAGAGACACAAAAGTGGAAGCCGGGAGACCAGTTTGAGGCAGTTGCCACATTATCTGGGACAGTAGTTAACCACACAAGGCCAAGGCATTGGAAATTGATAGAAATCGATGGGTTAAGAAAGGTAGAATCAATTGAAAGAAGTAGGTTAAAACATATAGACAGACAGCTAGGTATTAATGATAAAGATGTAGAGAGGCAAAGAATGAAACCTAGGTGTCTACCTTAGAAAACTGGGTGAGACATTCTTCCTCTAGAACAGAGAAACATGAACAGTGAGGGATGGGATTTCACTCAGGAAAAAAAAATTGGTTTTAAATATGTCTATGCTGCATGGTCTGAGGAAGACTAGCGTTTGGTCCTATCCAAAATGTTCATGGAGATATTTGGTCCACACCCAAAGACCTTGAAAGTTGATGCCCTTCAAAATGTCTACAATATGGTCCTTGATATTTGGTTCTGTCAAAAACACCCATGCTTAGAAAATTTTCCTAGGTTCATACAGCCTATAACAGTTATTTATACTTTCGGCTTACAAGATTAATACATAAAGACTACTATCTTGCTTTATTAGTCCAATAATTGTGTGGTGTCTGTATTGACAGTAATAACCCTTCTTGCCCCAGTGGCATAACCGGTAATGGCACATGGAGTTTAGTAGATGAGCTGGCATTCGAATCTTGCAGAAGGGCAGGATTTATATTAACTATAAACAAAATGTCTTCATGGACATTTGGGATAGGACAAATTTCAAGGACCAAATTCAAGGACATTTTGTCATGGACCAAATGGCCTATAAGCCTCAGATATGCCTGAGTGCACTGGAATGTCAGGACAGTGATTTGCAGGCCTTTGCGGCTCTGCGATTTTTCACAGCTACACATTCCTGTGGGACCCTCTGAGAATGTCTGAATTCTGGAGCTCATAGAAGGTGGTCAAGGGAAGATTATCTCCCAGATGACTCATAACTAAGCTTGGTGGTCTGCTTCTTTTAGTCTTGAAATTAGCCTTAGGATGATCAACAAAAAGTTGTTAGAAACAAATAAGCCAGCAAAATTCATCTTTTAAAATGATCGTGTTCTGAGTCAAAAAAAAAAAAAAAAAGAAAAGAAAAGCTTCTCTAAAAATGGTGAGCTATAAAATCTATATACAAATTTCTGGTCTTTTAATCGCATACATAATTGCATATCAAGGTTAGATTAAGACTTACATAAAAAGGACGAGAGAGAGAGGGAGACATCTTTTTCCTAAACGACAACTGAATAGAGAAAAAGATTCCTTTTCCTCAGAGATAGTTAAATAAAATATATCCTTGCAATCACTTTGAATAGCTTAGGTTCTGATCCAGTAAGCATCCATTTCCAAGTTATTAGTGCTTTGCAAACATTATTCACCTGCAGCTGGATTTATGAACAACACAGCATTTATACACACATTTGTTTCTGAATACCAGCAGAACCTAGTGAAACCTGGGACTATTTACAACTCCTTGCGTTCTTCTAGGTGTGGGTTGCAGATGTTTTGTTTCATTATTGATAATGTATATTCATAAATATATATGTATTCAGAGACTTGAAAATTTGGAACCTGTTTTATTATTCAAAACATATCCACTGTGCCTCTAACCCTCACCTCCACTAGGTCTCCCCCCTCTGTCCTACATCTCTGTCATCAGCCCACTTGCATTCTCTCCCACCTGATCTTGTCTATACTATTGAGCTGAGAATTCTTTAACCCTGCGGACCCTAAGCTGGCTCATTTCCGCTTTCTTCTACCTAAGTCTGTATTTTGACATGGTATTTAATTTTTATCAAACGTTAGCTGGAAGAGCAGGAAGAACCTACCTGGCCTGAAGAACAGTTTTCTTCATTCCTGGCTATGTGACATTGGCAAGCAAGTTAGATAACGTGTCTAAACCTCAGTTTCTTTATTTGTAAAGTAGGGGTAATACTCTTTACCATGTAAGTTTATTTTGTAGATAAATAATATGTTCTTCCTTGCTGTACAAAGGATTTAAACAGTTAATTCCCCTTCCTTGTATTCTGTTCCCGAGTTACTTGGATTCCGAAAACATGGCTGAGTAGGGAGATAGAGCCCAGTGTAGCAGGCCGCATTGTGGTGTACATGCTCCCTAGGATTATCTCTACACAAATATGTGACTAGAAATAATAGAGTCAAAAAGGAAACACAGTTTTACCTAGCATCTTTACCTTGTTATATCATCCCAGATATGCCAATCCAAGAACCTACTACTTTCAGGCTAAAATCTTTTTTTTTTTTTTTGGTTGTTCTGATGCTTTCAGAAGCCTCAGCAACAAACAAAATACATTTTAAAGAAATTGTTAACTGAAATAACTCTAACTTCTTCTCCATATTTATCCAGGCATTACCATCTCTAGGAGGAAAACTTAATAGGATCTTTTAAAGTCAGTAACAAGGGTGACATCCATCCCAACAAATTTCCTTAGCTTGTATTCATATCTGTGCTAAACTAAAATTCTGGTATGAGAGATTACTTAATGCAGCCTATTCTCTGAGTTTTCTTTCACACCTGCCCAAAATATGTGTGCAAATAAGTGATTTGTGAGCCTCAATGGCTCCCTGAAACTCGGCATTGACCCAAACTTCTTCCTGGCTACACTTTCAGGAAAAGAAGAATTTTGGGTATCTGGAAAGTAATATCCATTCCAACAGTCAATCCTTCCTACAGAATCTTGTATTGGAAAGGGCCAGCTAGTAAATATTTTAGGATTTGAAGGCCATACAGTCTCTGTGGGATCTACTTATCTCTGCTGAGGCTGCACGAAAGCAGCATTGAATGACAGAGACAAATGAGGGTAGCCGTGGTTCTAAGAAAACTTCATTTACCCAACAGGGAGAGACCATGGGCCACAGTGTGCCAACTCCTGCTAGACTCCATGGGGTTAACTTCTGTGGTCGGATATTATTTCCTTTCAATAGGTCAAAAGATAAAATATTAGACTATCAAGATCAAAGTGCAGTTAAGGAAAAGGGCCGTGAAGTGAGGAAAATTAGGACCAAGGGAAAGACAGACACTGAAGTTGCGACTCCAGTTAGAAAGTGAATGTGTCTGTAGGCTAAGCACCCTACTAGGGATGCAATGGGGTACCTCTCAGAATATCTGTGGGTAAACAGCACTGATTTTTTTTATCCATTATGGAGTGGAAAAATACAAAATCATGTCCTTTAATGGAAAATTGTTTTTTAAAATCCTAAATACTTAACTTCATTTTCTGCACTTATCTCAGCATGAACCAGTAGCAAACAGGGGAGGACCAACAGAGGCCAATGGACTATACCCTGAGGATGGTAAGTGATGTGTAAGAAGGCAAGTCAGCCTGGATACGATTCTGCCCTCAAGTCACTGGCACACTTGTTCACTGGATTCCCTGTTGTATCCCTTGGAGATAAAGATACACATTACCCTAGCATCCAAAGTCTTTCATAATCTGGATCCAGGCACGTTGTTTACGGAGCGCCCTCCTCTGCATTCCGCACAGGATGACCTCTTGTTCCCAAATGCTTTCCCACCTTTTGCCTTCGCTCATGCTCTTCCCGAGTTCCGTACTGCTTGAGAAGTCCATCGTCGGAGTCCTTCAAAGCTCCTCCGCGAGGTCGTGCTTCCTCCCCTCGGGATGCAGGCTGGTCCTCCGCTGCACACCCAGAAGACAGTGCTTGCTTTTCCTCTAACTACATTTGCTTTAAATAATGTTTTTAATACTTCTCATACTTGTCTTCTCCAGAGACTAAATTGTGAACTTTTTTTACACGAAAGCTATGTTTTATGTATGATACGATATTCCTCAGAGTGCCTCCCCCAGTGTCTTTTATAAAATGAATGTTCCTTACAAGCTAGTCTGTCAATGACACCGAACTCACACCTTAAACTTTCCCTCTGATGGGCCCCGTCTAATGCTTTCAGAAATGTGCTCCTCTGTCCTTTTCTCTCTTTCTCTTAGGACAAGGAGGCTTGTCAGCAAGAGGGCTTGGGTACATAAAACCAGAGGATGCAACAATCTATGGCATCAAAAGCGACCCAAGCAGGTGCATGACTCACAGAACTTAGGAAAAGGAGCCTGGAGGAAGAAAATATAATTTGTAGCTCATTTATATTACTCTGAACATCACTGTAAAATACACGTTCCTTGGGGCAGGAGGAAGCCAGCCATGGTCAGCATTCAGTTCAGCCACAGCCTGTGACAACTGTTTGTCTCCTCTGAGATCTATAAGACTTTGCTTTAGGATGAAAGCTTAATTGGATATACTGCAAGAAAGAGCTGCCATTAGTGAGTGAGTAAAATTTTATCTCCAGCAAAGTTACATTCTTGCAGAATTATGGAACCAAGTTGGTATTTACCCTACCAATGAATACACTCCTGAATGACCACAAAAAAAAAACAAAAAAAAAAACGACTGAAGTAAACTATTTTAGTGACACATGGGGAAAAATAGCCGAAGATTTACTTAGGTAACTTTGTGTGTTATTATTACACCTGAAACAAATGGTGAGTTTTATGATCATGCTACGTGTTGCTGGTTGGCCTTTATATTTAACACATTTGTAAATAAGTGAAATTCTGATGGACAGTTTCTTGGTGTATGGCTCGAACTTTCTTCATCCACGCAAATATTCCTTTCAGATAAGAATGTTTACTGTAAAAGGGAGTATGCCTGGCCTCTCAAATTCTGCTGCTGACTTTCACGGCATTAAGGAAAAGAGCCAAAGAAAGGTGGGCATTCTACAGGACGGCCTTCCTGCCGGCCACACCCACAGCTTCTTCTAGAGAATCTTTCTGGGCTCAGATCTATGTACTCTGTTTTCTTGGCCTGTTTTATTGTATCTTGAGCAGTACAGATTAGTAGCTGTAGAACAGCCACAAGAATACCAAGTACAGCGCAGGGAATAAAGTCAATAATATTGTAATAACTCTATGGGGTGCCAGATGGATACGAGAAATCTCACAGTGACACCGTATATAGCACAGGATTGTCTAACCGCTATGCTATACACCTGAAACTAACACAAAATAACATTGACGGTAAACTGTGATTAAAAAAGAAAAAAGAAAAGAAAGAATGGAACTGTCTAAACGCAGGAAACTAAGCAAAGGCCCAGAAGCAGTGCCATGACCTTTATTAGAAGTCAGCTTGGCTAGGCTACATCCCCAGTCACTCAATCAAACACTAAGCTGCTAGTTGCTGCTGTAAAGGCATTTAATAGACGGGATTGAGGTCCACATCAGTTGGCTTTCAACAGGGGAGATTATCCCAGGTAATGTGAGGAGGCTTGCTTCCATCAGCTGAAAGGCCTTAGCAGCAGAACGGTGACTTCCCTGAGGAGGAAGTCGTTCTCCCAGTAGACCGTAGCTTCAGCTCTCCCCAGGAATTTCGCCCCACCCTTTCTGTTGGTTTGCCCTACAGAGTTCTGGCTTTCTGAGCCAGCCCCCACAACCCCGTAAGCCAGTTCTTTGTAATATAATACATCTCTGATTGTGTATCTCCTATGGCCTCTTTCTCTGGCTGAACACTGGCGATATGGGCAGCGTTCTAGGAAGCCAAGGACCAAGGATTAAGTCACAGTAAATGGAGCAGAAAACTGATGAGTAGGGAAAAAAAAATAAACAATCTTCTTAGAGAAGAGGCAAGGAACAGTCTTGTAGCCCTAGAGAAAACACAGTCATGTGCTCAAACCCGCAGTGTCAGTGCCCATGAGTCCCAGTCCTATTTCATCCCCATGAGATTTTAGGTGTCTCCTTGAATTTTTTATTGTGTTAACTTGGATGTATTTGTAGTGACCACATGGCCTGACAAGAGCGATTATCAGGTATCTGGTGCATTCTAAAAGAAGGTAAACTGATACTTTTTGAGATATTTTTCTATTTACTCAATACATATTTATTATCTATAATATGTAAGATACACTGTACTCGGCACAAGAGAGACACAAAGATGACTCTAGCACAGAGACCCTGCTTTCAGAAACGTTATAGCCTGATAATGCAGATGCCTCTCCATAAACACCTCCAATTCACAAGTAAAAACATATGGAGCACGCAAGGCCTGCGCTAATGAAATGGGAGTTCAGAGGTGGCTGAAAGGGTCAAGAAAGTCCCCTTGGAAAGCGGGCATTTGGCCCCTGGCCAGGCCGCCTATCGTAGGCCTGGTGCAGAATACAAAAGGAGAGCCACACGGGTCTAAACAAGCTAACAAGCTTAAACAACCTATGTTGTATCTGCCTTGACAAAACACTTTTGCCACAACATGGACAGTGAGAATTTACCATGACTGACTCCTTTTCTCCTCATCCCCAGTTCTAACGTGTAGCTCAAGCAGCCTTGCCCGTGAGCATGGAGATACGGCAACCTGCTCATCCCAGCCCCATCCACATCTCCTGCAAGCAACGGCCTCGGGGCTCCCCTGGAGCCCAGGACACACACACTGGCAGTGAAACCCACCCCAAGGAGCACAGACTTAGGAAAGGGGCTGTTGGGACAGCGGGTTTAGGGCAGTTTGGAGTGTGACTTATGTGGGTATTGCCCCTTGGCCCAACCGATCCCTCCCTCACTCCCTAAGGAAAGTGCCAGAAGGGAGCTCCTTCAGTTTAGACACAAATCAGAGGCCCCACTTTCTGAATGTAACTGTTGAACTCTTTGGGGCAGTTATTTAAATCCTCCCGCCATCAGTAAGTACTTGACATTAACAACTGTGGAGTTTTCAGTAAAAAGATATCATTCTTTTCTTCCAGTACAGTCATGTACTTCATAAAAGTGTTTCAGTCAATGACAGACCACATAGACAATGCTGATCCCATAAAATTATAATGGAGCTGAAAAATTCCTACTGCCTAGTGACTTGGTAGCTGTCATAACATCAGAGCTCAAGGCATTACTCAGGTGTTTGTGCCGCTGCTGGCATGAACAACGCCATTACATAGCCAGTCGTAGAAAAGTGTAGCACATACATAACTAGGTACAGTACATAATGCTTGATAATGATAATAGACGGCTATGTTACTGGTTTATGCATTTACTATACTGTATTTTTCATTGATATTTTAGAGTATACTCTTTCTACTTATGATAAAAGTTTGCTACAAGACAGTATGCCATGTTACGCAAGGCAGCCTCATACATGTGTTAACTGTATCTCTTAATTGTATCATTTTCCTCCTGTGCTAATTGTATCTTGTGTTATTTTGTACAGTAACATGCTATACAGACTTGTAGCCTCCTAGCAGTAGGCTACATCACATAGGCTTGGTGTGTAGTGGGCTGTACCACGTAGATGGGTTTAAGTGCACTCTGTAATGTTTGCACAGGGAGGAAATCACTTAAGGACGCATATCTCAGAACGTATCCCCATTATTAAGCACTGTGTGACAGTATATATTCTGGAGAAGAAAAAATACCTCACTTATCTCTTACGTATCCTGATTTACAATTGCTTAGTGACCATTTGTGCAGTTTTAATAAACTTTTTAAAATGCATAGGATCTATTTGGGTGGTGATGGGGTAAGGAAAGGAGTAATATATGAAGTGGGCACATTAGCAACAAATCAAAGGAACAAGAAATAGTTCATTTTGGCAAGGGGGGACTTCACAAGAAGGAGAAATGGATAATAGTCTTTGAAAGCAAGTAGAATCAATATTTTGGAGAGCTTAAAGACACTGAGGAGGGCCAGCCTAAATTGTCTATCCTATTTTCCTAAAAGGAAGCAAGGAAGGAAGAAAAGGAGGGAGGAAGCGAGGAAAAGACGCTTAGTTTTGTTCGTATATAATGGTATTTGACAAAGACACCTGTTAAAATTTGTTTTGTGTGTCCAATTATATTTTGCACTGGAAAAGCAAAACCATGGTTAGGGCAGAAAAAATGTGACCATCAGTTTCTATGTGAAACACAGAAGCACTTTGTTTTCTTCAAGAACAGCCTTCATTTAACATTTATACACACATACACACACGCACACACCCACAAAGCCAAGAAAAAGGCATAATAAATGGAAAGTTCTTCTAACCTCCTGGGAAGCTGCAAAAATCAACAATATCCATTAACTTCTCTACAGATGGTTAAAACTAAGGCAGCTGTCCCGCTGTGCAGCAGAGTGGATTTAGGGATTCAAAATCTCTTCTCTGACTTCAGGGTCCTGTGTGCGTGAGCTGTGGGTGCAAACGTGTTTTCTGAGAGAGACATAAAACCTGGCCATAGATGCTGAATGGAGAAACTCAAAAGTTAACATTCGGGGGGATTGAATATGGGACACGGGCCATGGGCAGGGCCGGGGAGAGTAATGGGGGAAAAATGGGGACAACTGTAACTGAACAACAATTAAAAAAATAAAAGAATAATGAAACAAATAATAACACCATGTATGATATATTTTTTAAAGTTAACATTCATGTTCATGTTGCTCATTTATGCATAAAAACTGCTTCAACAAATGCTTTGGGTTGTTCTTCTGTCTCTATCCAGAGATAAAGTATCTTGAAAGCTAAATTTTTATTCTTCCAGTAAAATGTGTTAATCCCAAAGGAAAGCAGTAAAGAGTGTGTGTTTACGCGAAAGACAGTCAATTTTCATGAGTGAGGTGCAAAGATTTTACAAACAAACATACCCCAAAACAGGCTATTTTATAAGGGAGTATATGAGACTAATAATTGGAGTAAAAATGAGAGCTATAGTTTACTGAGCAGTCATTAAATGCCAGAAATCGTGCTAAGCATTTTGCGTGCCTTATACCATGTTGAATACCGATTCAAACAACTCTGTGTAGTTTTTAGGTTGTAGTATTATGCTAACTTTTCAGATGAGGGATCTGGGAATTATACAGGTGTAATCCCTTGCCCAAGTTCACCAGGCAAGGAAGTGGGGGACCTAAGATCAAAGTAAAGCAGGGGTCCAGCTCTGAAACATGACTGTTTACTCCCTTACATGCATAATTACCAAGACGCTCAAGTGCTCAATAGAAAGAGACCTAATCTGGAAGAAGAAGACCTAGATTCTAGTCTCAAACTTTCTTCTAACTAAATATTTGTGACTTTTATTACCTTAAGCTCAGGAGACATTCTTTGTTAGTTTCTTTAATTTTCTTCAAGGTAGGTCAGGTCACTCTTCCCCAGGGATTTTAATTATTAGTTTTTAATTTGTGTTACTATTTCATCCAGAATATCTATACTCCACATTTTTGCCAGATACCAGCTGTCCACTTTTGTATTTTAATCAAGATCTAAGTGATGAGAAATAATATAAATGTATTAATGTACCTTCAGAATATTCTTTTCATCTTTTATTTATTCCAGGTATTTTTCCTAGATTGAGCCAGGCTACCAGAAAAATTAGAATTTAAGCACTTTTTTCAAACCATAACATTATGATATGCCTTAGCTTTCACCTAGAAACAACCATATGGTTTCTTAGGATGCGATAATATGTTGGTTATAGGAATTTTGCTGAAGATGTCCAGTTCATGACTAAAGTTCCATTTTGAGTAGCCAATGGAGAAATTTGTATTTGACATTAACCTAGAAAAGGCTTTGCTGTTGCTAAGCAACCAATGCATGTTGATCATACAGGTAAGTCACAAGCCACAGCCCTTGGGAACACAGTCATGTCCATTTGCTTACCTCTTGTCTAGGGCTGCTTTCACACTGCAACATCAGAGTAAGTACTTAGGAAGAGAATGGCCCACAAAGCTGAGAAGACCTACCCTCTAGTCTTTTTCCAAACAAACCAGCCAACCCCTGAAGACAATGTGAATTTAAAAACAATTGTATATCCCTTCTGCTTTAGTTACAAGCAAAGTCTGAGTCGGATATTCTTGTCAATGCTGATAACTGTAGAGAACATTGTTATGCATATTCCTCTCTTCTAGCTTCAGTTTCTTTTATACTTCTTCCTTTCCTTCTTTCTATTTTATTTTATTTTAGCATAGGGGGTCTAATGATCTGTACATTGCCACTGCTGTGCCTTGAGCATCCAGGAAAATCACCCTCCACCACAGTTAGGTGTGGCCACATTGCTAACGGGCTGACTAAATATGAAGAGAGATTACACGTCCATGTAAGAGCTAATAAGTGACTCTCCATTCTCTCTGCCTTCATGACCTGTGATATTCCAGGTACTAGAGACGCTGTTATTCCGTCTCACTGAGTGCAGGTTATGATGCTGAAGCTACCACCTTCCTCACACGGTCAGGGAACCAGAGCGTGACATCAACCTTTGTTATTTTAAGTTACTGGGATATGGGGGCCACCAGCCAGCCTGACCTGATACCTGTAGTAAATTTCCCCAAAATTATTTTCGCAATTTTTGCAAAATTATAAATAGTAATATTAGTAGTTATAATAATATAAATGAACATTCAGGGCTCTTGAATATTTTGGGAGTCACATACCCCTCTGAAAATTTATTGAAGCTAAAATCTTTTCTTTCCAGAGAGAAAATAATCATATATCTATAATATACATATATATTTAATATATAATGTATATATATCAAGTATTACACACCTATATATACTATATTACATATATAATATGTACAGTATACATATTGCATGTATGTCAAACAAATAAAATAAGCAAGGGTTGTTTCAAATTCTGGGTCTACCACTAATGCATTAGACATACTTGCTCAACTTACAGGAACTCTGAACCTCAGTTCTCTCATCTGTAAAAGGCGATCTTAATATCTACTTTGCTTTGAAATTCTGAGGTAGAAATGTAATGACATGCAATTTTCCGACACAGTATTTAACATAGTATGTGGTCAATAAATGCTTGTTCTCTTCACCCTGTAATAACAGTGACAGCAATACAGTGAGATAATCTCAGGTTAAACCAAACCCAAGCTGGCACAGGATGAAAGGAGGTAAGAATGTAACTCCTGGAACATAATGGTTGAAGTCTAATGAAATCTATTACTCTTCTCAGCTATGGAATTCTATCATTAGACAAAGGCCCCTTTCAAAGCAAATGGGTATGATTGGAATAACTCACTAAAGCAGTTTTACTTGACTGATTTTAGAAGATCCACTGCCACAGAACTATACTTTCTAGATTTGTCAACTTCGATTTAATATAGCGCATTAAACTCCAAGTTTTTCCTCTTGGGAAATTTCAGTATCAATGTCATCGTGTAAAACAAGGTTTTTATGTCAATAAGACACTGGGAAGATAAAGCTTGGGAATCTTTAGGCTTCTTTCTGTTTTTCTATTTCCTTCAATGTGTATTTCTGATATATATGGCCATTTTAGAGGTTATTGAAATAGAGTCACAAAGTCATAGTGGTTGAAATGAATGGGAACTTTTTAAAAAAATCTAGCCCTAAACCTCATTATTTCATAGATGAGAAAGGTAAAACCCAGCCAACATTAAGTGAGTTTAACAGACGTAGTGACCTATGTATAAAAAGTGGGAACAGAAGCAGAACCTTGAAATCTAGACAGTTCACTGCTAATTTTCAATGCCCTTTTAGTTTACCAGACCCAAGAGAGTTCAGTATAATCCAGGGGTCCCCAACCCCCCAGCCACGGAATGCAATGGGTCCGTGGCCTGTTACGAACAGTGCCCACAGCGGAAGGTGAACAGGGGGCCAGGGAGTGAAGCTTCATCTGAATTCACAGCTGCTCCCCATTGCTGGCATTGTCACCTGTGCTCCACCTCCTGTCAGATCAGAGGGAGCATTAGCTTCTCACAGGGGCACAGACCCCGCTGTGAACTGCGCAGGGGAGTGATCTGGGTTGCGGGCTCCTTTGGAGAATTTAATGCCTGATGGCCTGAGGTGAGGTGCTGATGCTGGTGCTGGGGAGGGGCTGCACAGATTATCATTAACAGAGGGGTTTGGCTGCACAGAGACCACAACAAATGAATTGCTTGCAGACTCATAGCAGAACACTACCAGTGAGTGGAAAGTGACAAGCTGCATCTAGTGGGTTTTAGAGCAGAAAGTGAGTTGATGTACTTCAATTGTATAGCTGTATCTGGAGGCATGCTCTAAGTCAGAGTCCGACACTTATTTTGGTCTGTCCGTGGCCTACCCATTATTTTATGCATTACTTCCATCTGCACCTGTTTCCTGCACTGCACACCTGTCTCAGCCACAGTTTTGGTGAGCCCTCAGGCTAAGCCCACAAGTCTTTGAATGACTACATATCAGGAAAACTGAATTGGCCATTTTTGGTCATATATGCACGGATAGAGCAGCCGCCATGACTGGACAACTTTCTAGTTTCACTACTCTGGTCAAAGAGGTCGCTTCTGAATGTGAGTCTACGCACTGCATCATCCATAGAGAAACGTCGGCTAGCTGAAAAATGTCCCCCGAACTTAATAACATTTTGCAGGATGTGATTAAAATTATCAATCACAAAAGTCCATGCTTTTAACTCACGTCTGTTCATGCAGCTCTGTGAGGATGGACGCAGAGCACACAGGTCTCCTCTTATACACAGGAGTGAGATGGCTTTCTAAAGGTATGTCACTGACCAGAGTTTTTGAGTTACGAGAGCTACTTAAGATATTTCTTTTAGAAAAATAGTCACCACTGGCAGCACATTTCAGTGAGACAGAATGGGTCACAAAACTTGCTTATTTGTGTGACATAGTCAACCTATTCAGCGAACTCAATCTGTCATTTCTGGGGAGAATGACAACTATATTCAAGTCAGCAGAGAAAGTGGCTACATTCAAAGCCAAACTGGAATTATGGGGGCAACGAGTGAACACTGGGATTTTTGACAGGTTTTAAATATTAGCAGAGATTTTGAAAGAGGCTGGGCCAGGGCCTTCTTTCTCCCAGCTGGTGCATGCTCACCTATCTCAGCTTTCAAAAGAGTCTAAGCGTTAATTTCCAATCATAAAAGACCCCAAATTAGGAAGGAATGCATCGTGGCCCATTGGTGAATGAGCCAGGCGAATCGACTTTGTCCATGTTAGAAGAGTATCAGCTGTTTGAGATCGCAAATGACGGTGCCCTCAAAAGTGTGTTTGAGACAAGTTCACATCTCCACATGTTCTGGGTTAAAGTCAAGGTGGAATATCCTGAGATCACCACAAAAGCACCGAAAGGCCTGCTTCTGTTTCCAACACCCTACCTTTGGGAAGCAGGGTTTTCTGCAGTGACAGCAACCAAAACGAGATCATGGAGTAGTTTGGACATAAGCAACACACTTCAGGTGTCACTGTCTCCCATTCCCCCCACCCCTATGGGACCATCTAGTTTCAGGAAAGCAAGCGCAGTGCTCCCACTAATTCTGCGTTATGGTGAGTTGTATAATTATTTCATTACATATTACAATGTAATAATAAAAGAAATAAAGTGCACAATAAACATAATGCACTTGAGTCACCCCGAAACCATCCCCTTTCCCCACCTGGTTCGTGGAAGAATTGTGCTCCGCAAAACTGGTCCTTGGTGTCAAAAAGGTTGGGGATCTCTGGTATAATCTATATTCCATGGGACTCATTACTGGGAACCTATGAGCCCAATAGGTTCCATTAAACACAAATGGTAAAACATTTTAGAGACCCGGTAGACAACACACTGCTCCTATAGCCGCCCCCTTTCTTCCTGATCCCTCTGCTCAGGATGAAAAAGCAGAATGATGTTTTGACATAGATGCCTTCTTCAAATGAGGACCATCGTCCCATTTGGTGCAGGTGCCCTTGGTGAGTCAACTGTAGAGACAGACACAGAGAGCTAAGAACATAGAGTTTATTACTGATTAACTCAACACCAATTGGGTGGTTATGCTTACCAGAAGCAAATTTAATGTGCGTGTGGGTGTGTGTGAAAAGGGGTGGGGGGAGGCGGAGAGAGTGAGAGAGGTGAAAAAAATCCTAAGCCTGAGGCGATCTTGGACTCGTGTGAGAATTTCATCCTGAGAATCATAGCTGCACGCCATCCTGGCTAGCACTGCCATTTGTTGAGCATCACTATGTAAAAAATATTAATAACTTAGTACTAGGCTAAATATATTGCATGTGCTATTTCTTTTAATATTTTATAACACATCAAGTTTTTAATTACACATTTACTTAATTATTGTGAATATTTAGTTTTATGACTATTGCCTGGCTCACCAGACAATACACTCCATGAGATGAGCAATTTTTCTTTCTCTGTTTTATTTCCACCATTATACCTTCAACACATATGCCAGTGACTAATGAATCAACAAATATCGATGCTTAATAAATATTTGTGAAATGAATGAAGAACTGACCCATAAAGCAGACATTATTTTTTTCATTTTTAATGAAGAAATTAGAGCCTACAGAATATCATAAACTTTTTTCCCCAGAATGTTTGCACTATCACTTCTCTCCAAATTCCCCTTTTTCTGAAAGTCCACCTACTAAATGAAATTAATACTTATAATTATCGCTTGGTGAAGAGATCTTTGCTTTATATTTATGGGACTTGACTTAGGAAGATACAGTCTTCCGTATGATTTTAGGCTGCCTCATTTACTGCTACCTAGGTACCCCAAGTGGACATTTCTTCTCTGGAGTCTCACTGTCCCCTCACCAACCCCCCCCCACCTTACCACCCCACCCCCACCATTATACCACCCTGGAGCGGTGACCATCTGCTTTCTCTCTTTTCCCCTTTCCTTATTTCTATTGTCAATGTAACAAAAGTCCAAACCTGGAGAGAATTTTTATAAGTCTATTTGAGCCGAACTAACCACAATTGCCAGGAAGCAAAATCTCAATGGATTGAAAAAATGCTCCTTTCAATGGCCATTTTGCAGTTTACTTTATACACTAGAATCGAAGGAGGAGGCATAAGGAGGGTCGCATGAAATCAACTGGTGGTGGATTAAGGGGGCAGGAAAAAGCAAAATGGGGGAATCTCTGGGATTGGATAAAGAGTAAAATGCAGAGACACATACTTCCTACATTGGTGGGTACAGGATAGTTAGTAATTAATATTTACAGCACATAGAGATGGTATTCAAGGAACAAAATACAATGGGGGACTGTGTGGTCTTATAACGGGGTATAGCTAGGGCTTCCCCAAAGGGGAGATTTGTAACGGGGTCCAGCATGTGAGGGGTCCAAGAAAAATAAAGGATATCCCCCCACAAGGCGGGCCACCACGGGGGATGGGAGACAAGGAGAAGGGCCATTGAGAGTTTCTTTGCATATCAGTAACAGGCCAGCTTCATACCCGATATGGAGCAGGGTCACCGAGAGTCATTTTTCATGTCCATAACAGCAGGACAGCTTCATACCTCTTATATAAAGATGGTTATTTCGCATATCAACAAGGCTAACCAGGAAGGTTTGCGTAACTTAAACCCAGGATGTAACAGGTGGACAGCTCCCCTGGCTACAGGACCTGTGAGGGGGGAAACGCAGGACAGACACTGCGGAACAATGTGAAGACCGTGCGGGAAGGAAAGGGGTGACAGGACTCTTGCTAGTGGGCCATGAGAAGGTGCCACGTGGGTTTGAATTAAGAGCTAGAGATCGCGGCGACACAGCTGATGGTGCCAGGAATAGCGAGAGGCCTGCCTAGCTGAGCTCCAGATTTCTGTTCCTTTGCCTCTGAAGGACAGTATCCCTGACCGGCCTGACTGGGCAAAGTGGGGGAAGACCGGACTGTGTGTGTTGGTGGGTGTTTTAAAGGGATTTTGAGATTTAATGGTGACATTTAGCCATTATTCAAGACCTGTATAACTTTTGAATAAATAGTTCCTTCCTTTTTTACCAAATTCTGAAATTGAGAGCCATAATTCCCGACACCTGGTGGTGAGCAAAGACTCTAGAACAGAGGGACAAGGGGAAGAAGAGGGGCATTGTTTTGGTAATAGTACCTGGGGCAACCCCATCCCCCCACCAAACGGGTCCATTCAGTAACAGTCTCAAGCTCCAATGCACTGGTCGTGCCCTGAGTGGGTCGGGAAAAGGGAATTACTCTGACATTAAAAATGTAGGCTATCTTCCATGCAAAAACACAACAGATGGGCTCAGTTAAGGTAAAGATTGACCTTTGTCAAGGAAGCCACAGGCCTAGGGTGTGACTACCCACCATGATAGTTTTTAGTTAGGAATTTGCGCATTCAGTCCACCCAGTGCAGTTGCTTTTGGTCTCTGAGTTTGCAGGGCCTGCCGAGCTGGCCTCCCCGAGCTTGGCAGGCTTAGCATGTGGTCCTTTTGTCAACTACACTAAGATATTTTCTCTGTATCTTAATTCCTCTGCCTTCTTTGATAGTTGGCTTTTAAACTCCTAAGTACTGAAATTTCTTCTTTCACAAGAGCAGCCTCCCTTGATAAGGAAAAAGAGCAGGAGAATCCCTCCACTAGAACGGGGGGAAAGGAAAGAAATTCAGGAAGAGAAAAGCAACAAAACAAGAATTTCTATCTCCAAACATGCTACTTCACGTTCATTGTTCAGCTCACCCCCCCCTCACCAGCACCATTACAGTTCTTGATACTGAGTGGATCACTGGAGCCTCGGAGTCCCCATTAACACCTTTTCTTGGAATCCTCAGCTTTATAAATGTTGTCAGGTTTCTGCAGCAGATAGCATAGCTTTGGAACTCAAGCAGGTGTGGGGTCAAGTTCCCCTCCCACTGTTCAGCATCCTTGGGTGTCTAAGTTACGGCTAAGTTTCCTGCCTCTAAAATGGGGATACGAATGACCAGGTTCCAGTGTTGTGATGGAGAGTAAAGATCATTTACCAGACATAATTCCTGCAGTTGTTTAATAAATCGTGGGTAGCTATAGTCAGAGAGGAAAGGGTCACTCCCAGATTTCCCCACAGCCCCCTAATTCCCGCGAGCTGCCTCTGCAGGAAGGCTGTGATTCAGGAAGCGGGGATGCCTTGTGGATCTGGGTCATTCTTTGTACACAGCCCCTTAAAGCAGCTACGGTCAATGCCCTTAGCCTCGCTGCCTTATTTAACATAACTTGCCTCTTGCAGAGAACCTTGGAAAGTAAATGCCAGGGGCTCTAAGTTCACAAATTAATTATGGGAACAGCAAAACCCAGGAATGTCATTGGCAGGAGGTGCCCCTTTAAAATGGCAATTTGTCAGCCACTGTTGGGGAAATGAAGACAGTAAGCCCAACAGCCACGACCTCTCTCTTTGGCTTGGAGCTCTTGGCTTTCATTTACAAGGCCATCGGGTTCAATTAAGCCTCTGCATAACATGTTGTCAGTCACCATCAAAGCACCTCCTGGATACCTGTCAGAGCAATCTCCTCCTTGTCACTTCAATCTCCTTCTGGAAACCTGTGCACAGGATTTCAAGAAGCTGAGCCGGTACATATTGTATAATACTGTTTTCCTTTCCCCGCCCCCGCCGTTTTTCCAGAGGCTTCTGCCATTGCAGGTCAGGTTGTAGGGAGCCAAGCGGGTAGGGCAGCCGTAGGCGTCCTCAGGGAGGGCGCCTCTTGCTGAGCTTTGACAAGGACATCATTCTGGGAGACCCTGGCAACAGCCTGATCAGAGTAAACAGCCCCGGGCCATGGCTTTTCTGAGCGTTCCCATTAACCCAGCAACATGAAGGGGGCGGGGGTGGGGTGGGGTGGCACTAATCCCTAAGAGCAAAGGAAAGTACTGAAAAGTACTCTTTGGGTGGTAGAGTGAGCCACTGAGGGGTTAGCGCCCTTTTCACCACCCTTAAAGCCTCTGTGCTTTCTCCCTCCTCTATCAGACACATCTGACAGCTGTCATCTGCGTATGTGGCACTCGTTTGCAATTTCCTGAATTAGCTCAATACCACTCTTTTGCAGCCACTCAAGAAAGTACATCTGAATGCAAATGAGGGAGAGAAAGGTTACTATGTGGATAACATTGAATCTGCTTCCTTTAAAACAATGCATGATATCCACAAACTTAACTGCTCTATTATTATTAGTAACAAATTATTTGGACACACTTTATAAGTAGATCAAGACATACTATTGTAGCATAATGTTGTGGCTAAGAACTTTAGGGGGTTTTAAAGTTTCAGGGCTAGAAAATAGGTTTTCTTTTCCATCGAATTCAGCAAAACACCACAGAGAAAAGAGCGTGCTGCCAGAGCCATGCTGGGGCGGTGTCCCCGCGCCTGATCTTATGACACCATCATAACTCGACAGTGGCCAGAGCTGTTCTTCTAAAGAAAGAGCCATGCTCATGGACTCAAAAGACTTGATTTTGCATACCTCTTCCTGTACCCTGTGACCTTGGACAAGTTTCCGAAGTTGAACAACTTATGACCTTTAACTTCCTCATCTGTAGAGGAAAGAGAGATGCTTGGCTCAGAATTGGTATGGGAACTGAACAATGATTGCTAACGCTGTGCTAGGTAAGAGATTAAGAGCTCTACCTGGATTCCCTCACAGTTTACTATATGTTTGTTGCCTTTGTATAGATGGGGAAACAGGTTTACAAATTTATGACAATGTGTCTGAGCCTGGACTTGCCCCATGCAGTACAACTCTACAGTCATTTATATGTCCAATAATCCTGCTATATTGTCTCCATTTGTGTAAGTGAACAGCAGTTGGCCATTCCCCAAAACTGAGCAGAAATCTGTATGTGTAGTAATGGTGAGAGGATTTTAAGAAATAATTGAGCAAAGGAATAGACACATCCCTGCTATAAAATGATATATAAACGCACATAAATGATTATCACTTTTATAGACTAAATAAGGAATTATAAAATTTTAGTGTTGAATGAAATTTCAGAGACCTCTTCTTCCATAAGTTTATAATCAACATGTCAGTAAAATTCACCTTCACTTTTATAGCTCTGCATGGATGCCAAATTTTGAGAGTTTTTCCTACCAAAACTAGATTTATAAAGTGAAATTTATTCTCAAATTAAAAAAGTAGATGTATATACACCTGTGTGACATTCAGATGCACACATATAATGCCTAAGTTTTGGCCATGTACACGGAAATATTATCCAATTGAATTAATAGGAAACCAAGGTTTTCTTCAACTTTTCTCTCCATTCAAGCCTCAATTTAAGTGAATCATTTCAGATAGGTTTTGCCTAACTTGTAGGCTAGGTTAGGTTCTTATTATGCTGTATTTTTTTCTTCTGAATACCCATCACCCATAATTGTTCTTACTTCTTTGTCTGTACTCAGGGTTAGAATGTCAGTGCCTGGAGAGTGGGCTGTGTGGAAACTGTTTCTCAAGGCATCCATCTAACTCAGTGACATCTATATAATCCTTTGGGACTTCCTTTCGGGATTGTCTGTCCATGTCTTTCCTGGACCATCTGTGTGTATCCTTCCCTCCACTGCATTTAGAAATAGAGTAACAGTAAGTTCTCCAAGGTCAAGATGGAATAAAGGAAGACATCACTGTGTCCTCTATGCTTTGAATATGTTCTTCTCACTGCTAAACATTTACATACCCCTCTCTCCTGAACTTAGAGCCATTCAAGACTAGTTCAAACATTGCTCTTCTGACTCTTCCAGGCAGACTTAGGTGGAGTATCTTCTGGATCTCCACAGCTATCTGGTGCCTCTTTTGGAATTAGTCCTGAGGACCGGAGAAGTCACGATGTTTTTTGGACTATAGGAAACAGAGAGGGGTAAATCCCCCCTGTCCACCTCTCTCTTGCTTTGCTCACCAGTCTGTGTTTCCAGTCTATCAGCAACTCTTTGTGGGATACAAATGGGAGTTTCAGTATAGATTTTGAGTTATATCTCAAAGATATAAGATTTTGGAGAAATCTTCTCCCTCTTCAACCTTAACTTAAAATATAGACATATAATTTGCATTCTACATATGTTATAATACAGAGTCTTAGGGTTTTAGGCATTTTAAGGTGATGCCAGATCACTGTTTCAGTTGACTTTTCTGGGAAGCTTATAAGGAAAATCTCTTTCAGAAAAGCAGAAGAGAACTAAAAACAACAACAACAACAACAAAAAATACAACTGTACATACACTTCTACCACATAATTACTCATACTTTCTCTAGGAATTGACTTCTTTGACAGTACAAAATTAGGAGAAAGGTACATATATGAAGAGGGACAAATGTACCCAGTTGTCAATAAATATAGAACATGCCATGACTTAAGCTCTTATTCTACGATAGACAATTGGATCAATATTTCATGTATGTCACAGTTTAGGGAGGTAGATATTTCCCCTCTTTGACAGGGGAGGAAATTACAACAAACACAACAGTGGTTAGCATTTATTGGGTGCCTTTATTGTGGTGCTTTTCTGACTGGATCATACACATTAACATTTCACACATTAACTAATTTACTCCTCCTAGTAACTAGTGAGATAGGTACTATTGTATCTATATTTTATAAATGTGGAAACAAGAAAGTCAAACAATGTGTTCAGTCAGTATGGGGCAGAGCTGGGCTTCGAACCTCATAGTCCAGGTCTAGAATCCATGCCAAGGACAGTGGGGCTCAGAGACGTTGTGCGAAATGCACAAAATCAGCTTTCCTGGCCTAGGACTCTATGTCTGGGGTCCAGATGTGTTTAATGACCATCTCCTGTGATGTGTTACTGATGTCACTTGTGGTTTTGCTCCCCATGCTGTGTACTACTATTTTCTGCTTGCCAAGCTAGATACACCTGGATAATAACCTTCTAGTTCACATTTTCCTTAAAACTATCTGTGACCTTAACGAAGCACTTTCTTTCATCCCTTTGATCAAAGCCCCTAGTCAGGAAGTGGCTAAAAGATCTCCCCATCCTTCTCAGAGCTCTGTTCCAGCAAACTAAAGCCTCCATTTCTTCTATGTTCAGTAAAACTGCCTTGGACTAAAGTTTGTTTTCTGTGCTGTCCCTTCTCACTGTATGTTACCCCAAGTAAGTCCCTTATAATGGAAAGAAGTCCACTAGATTAATAAGAAAGTAGCTTCAGGGCCCCTGACATTTCATTAAGGAACAAACAGTTCTTCAGTTTTGCTTTTCACAGCTCTAGATTCCCACAGACAAAAATAAACAGGAGAAAGAGGCGCTTGCCTGAAAGATGCTTGATTAGCACTTTCGTTTTAAGCCCTGTGTTTAGACAGACAAATCCAATTCAGTTTAATCTTGTTGAGTGACATTACGCTGCCTTTCAGAAACTTTTGCAGACTTAATTATCTGTCATCAAATGATTCCACCTTCCCAGAAATCCTGGCTAGAGGACGCATAAAGTATGGTCAACATTTACATTGGGACAAATCAGATATCTATGTAGAAGTTCCTTGTCATCATTCTATAAGAAGAAAATGCTTCACACTCTAAATGTAAAAGATAGAATCTGCCATATTTCTTATAATGTTAATTACATCCTACTTCTGTGTTGTGTTTACTTTCTCAAGGTTTCAAAAGTGCTAAATTAATTGAAATCAACCGAGATACCTCTCATCCAAATGACCCAAAGTCCTATGCATCAAATTAAATATTAGTAAAGACTCTTTGGGGTAGGTGGGTTTTTTATTTTGCTCTAGCTTTCAAGGATATTAAGTATCCTACATGAGGTTCTAATTGAAATGTTAGCTAGCTGATCATACAGGTAATACAGGTTAATTATCAGGTGGTAGCTGAATAATTACCTACCAATTGGCTTGTTAGATTAGTCTTTTAATTACTTTGGCCCTCTTCACCAAAATACAGTTGTCCTTGTTAAGTACTTATGGATTCACTGAGCATTATTAACAGGAGGCCTATTAAAGGCTGAAAACAAACAGTAATCATAGCCCTAAAATCAAGAGAAATAAAAGTCCACCGAACTCCCCCCAAAATGAAATGAGGACTTTGTCTTGGACATACTGTATATTATCTTATCTTACACAGCATGTGGGAAAATACTGAGAACAAATAGGAAATTAGGTGATAATTTAAATTTCAGTGATTCCTATGAGAAAAGTAGCCAAGAAGAAAGGCAGAAAGCAAAGAAAGAGGAAAGGAGGGTAAGGGAAGAAGAAAGTGGTAAATACTGATGAACAGACATCAAGGAAGTCAGAAGATACGGTTGACAGGATAAAAGAAAGACTTGCTAAACACTGATAAAAAATAGTCATTGCGATAAACTAAACATACCCGTCTCCTGAAGGATATCCGCATCCTAATCCATGCCGCCCGTAAATGTTGCCTTATATGGTTACAAAGCGCCTTGCAGAAAGGATGAAGTTAAGGGTCTTGAGAATGGGGAGCTTTTTCTGGGGTATCCAGGTGAGCCCTTAAATGCCATCACATGTGTCATTAATAGAGGGAGACAGAGGGAGATTAGAACAGATAGAAGAGGAGAAGACGGTGTGAGCGTGGGGGCAGAGGTTGGGGTGATGTGGCTACAAGCTAAGGCCAGCCAGTAGCCATAAGAAGCTAAAAGAGACAAAGAATAAAATTTTCCATACAGGCTCAGATTAAGCACAGCCCTGCCCCTCCCTTGATTTTGGCTTAGTGATGCTGATTTTGGTCTTCTGACTGGAAGAACTCAAACAGAATACATTTGTGCTGTTGTTAGCTACCCCATTTGTGGTAACTCGTTACAGCAGCCATGAGAAACTAATACAGTCATTTAGCCAGTCACAGTTTTTATCTATTGTCTCTTCGTACCAGGTGCTGCTCTGAACACCAGGAGCCAAAAGAGGTGCCAAGCGGAGAGAATAGCAAGCAAGCTTAAACAAACACAGACACAAAACAAGATGATTTTAGTTAATGACGGAATCAGGGAAAGACATAGACGCAAACCAGAAAGTGCTTGATGGCAGAGAAGGGGAAGTATGAGGTGGCATCTGGCAAGACCACCGAGGGGGTAATATCTGAGCCAGAGTTCATGACAGAGCATTTTCTAACTTCTTGGCAAACATCATCAGTTTTCATTCTCAAAACAGCTTTTAAAGATAATAACTGTAACCCATGTTTCCCAGAGGCTTAAGGGCTAAACCATCTGACCCAAGGATACAGCGTTAGGAGGGTCAGAAAAAAGATGCACAGATGGAGAGCAAGATGATGGGGTGGGGGCAGGGAGGCTGGCAGGACTGAGCAAAAAGGGGAAAATAAAGTGGCACCAAAAGGGAAAAAAAAAAAGAGATTCAAGCTCAGATGGGTCTATGCTAAACCTTGAAGCTCTTCCGTGTGACATGCAGGTAAAAAGAGAAATTGCCTGGCATAGATTAAGATGTCAAAGAAAGGTTTTCCAGCTATCTTGAGAGAAGATATTAGATGTCCTTCTTAGGCCTCCGTAATTTGACACCTCATGTTACCTGTGTCATAATACATCAAGTTCTCGATGGCATCAACAATTACCAGTTTCAACAGGACACTCCATGATTTTAAGAGCAAAATCTATTACCTCCCTGGGTAAATGAGAATCCATTTCAACTATTAACCACTCGACTTCTTTCCCCTCAGTTTGACTCAGCGGTCCCTGAAGAAGCTCCCTGACACTTAAGTGGAAATATCATATGCAGATGAATGTGACAGGCTGGTTAATGCCCTGGAGTGAGCAGGGAAAAATAGGTTTTACTGGCTCAAGGCCTGAGGAATCCTAATTTGCTCGTTAGGGCCTTTGGCATAATCAGGCTGTGCCAAGAGAGAGGCATTCTGTTCTGTGTGTCAGTTTGCAGACTCCAGGGAATGTCTGGCTGCAAGGCCAGGGCCTGTCTGACTTGTAACCAGTGGGCGACAGCCAACACAGGGCACTCACACCGTGATTGTTAATGGTGGAGCCTGGCTGGCTACAGAGGCTCCCAGGGGAAGCCTACAAGCCTGTCAGTGCTTGTCAGTGTCACTGTGACAGCTGGGCACTCAGGAAGGAGCAGTGGAAAAGAAGAAAAGCAGATAACAAGGCCACCAGGAGAAGGCCCGTGCTTTGAGCACCTGGGGGGTAAGGCCAGGGAAGAATGCGGGAGGACGTGGCTCCCATTTCTAGCGTTTGTCCACGGGATGTAGTAAGTTTGGGTTCCCCAGATGAAACACGTACGCCAGAAACAATTCTTGCCAGAGTCGAGGACAGTTTTAGAAAATGAGACCTTCTCCGCAGCTTCCCATAGGTTGCCTCAGAGAGAAGCACAAACAACAATAGCAGTGGCAAAAACAATAGCTGGCGTTCGTTCTGTAATTTTTCCTGCCAGGCTCTGTTGTAAGTGTCCTAGGCAGACTAGCTCATTTAATCCTTACACTAGCCCTGGCAGTAGATGTTATTATTGCCCTCACTTCTGTGCTTCAGGGGCATGTGAATGTAGCATATCACTAAAATGAAAATGCCAATAACTTTAAGAGTGTTAAGTTATGGGCTAAGCCAAGAAGTGTATTATTACCTACACTGGGGTACAGGGCATCCTTAGAGTTAGGCCACAGGCATGGAGTCCTGCTAACCTGACTTGGAATCCTGTTTCCACCCCATACGCGCTGGGTAACTTTAAGCAAAATATTTAACCTCTCTAAGACTTGGTTTTCTTATCTGTAAAATGGAGATAATACCTGTGTTGCCTGATTGCTTCGATGGCCTATGGGATAAGACAGATAATGTACTTAGAATAATTTATAATAAATAACAATTTCTCAGCAGATGGTCATGAAAGCTGTTGTATCCGAGATGCCCGGGCACAGCCTTGCTGTCTAAGGCTAAATTTCTATCAGTCTATTTGCTCATTTATAAAATAAGGCCATTTAAGCCCACACTATGGGTTATAAAAAGAATTGTAGTTGATCATCTATATTATAGTATTTTCTAAAATATCAGTCCCCATTGGAATATTGGATAACCTCCTTAATATTATCCCATTATTTTTTAAT
The DNA here is from genome assembly GCA_004026545.1 of Mormoops blainvillei. Lineage (NCBI taxonomy): Eukaryota > Metazoa > Chordata > Mammalia > Chiroptera > Mormoopidae > Mormoops > Mormoops blainvillei. The sequence goes on from PVJD01001515.1 coordinate 171,290, forward strand.
ATTTTTAAAAGATTTTTATTTATTTATTTTTAGGAAGAGGAGGAGGGAGGGAGAAAAATGAAAAGAAACATCAATGTGTGGTTGCCTCTCCCAAGAGAGAGTTGGGCTGCAACTCAGGCAGGTGCCCTGACTAGGAATAGAACCTGCGACCCCTTGGTTCGCAGGCCGGCACTCAAGCCACAGAGCTACAGCAGCTGTTAGAAATGTGCATAAAAGAGAGTTGGGAGGAACCAGGTAATCTGATCCAAGTGCCTTTATTTGATGCTGCGCTGAGAGGTGGGCTGAGCTGAGTCGCCTTAGGCACTGGGGAAGGCAGGAGTGGGGTTTTTAAAAGAGAAAGCGTGGGGTTTGTGAGGCGATAGGAGAGGGGTTAGTCTCCTGTTCTTCTAGGCGGGTGCCTCAGGGTTCCAGGATGTGAGCCCGGACAATGGGCTAGGTACAGGGAGGGCTGTTCCCAGGTACAGGAGGGTCAGTTTGGCCACCGGCTAGGGGGAATGGCACCAGGTGTCTGTTGTGCATGGTGGGAGAGAGTTTCCAGTAAGCCCCGGGCTACCAGGTGCAGAGACAACTGAGTCATAGGCAGTCCAGAGGGTTGGAAACTGGCCTGACTGGGTCTTTAGCAGTCTGGTGGGTTGGGGAGCCGGCCTGACCCTTTCACCAGTGAGCGCTTTATCCCATTATTTTTTTTTAAATGGGAGTAAAAAGTGCTTGGTTGTGGGGGCCGGGTCATGAAGATTGTATAAGCAACACGTAACGCATCTAGCACATAACATGGGGCCAGGTACACGCTCTGAACTGAATTAATACCAGTTTTCAGTCTGAATCGATTGTGATTACTGAAGAATCATATGTGCACCATACCTCAATCTCCGTCAGAGTTTTCTCTTCTAATTGCTTAATAGCTTATTTCTTATTAGGGTTTTTTTCCATTACCATTTATTTCCCTTACACCCTCTTCTACCTCCACCCCTGCCATAATCACCACACCATTGTCCATGTCCATGCGTTCATTTTCTTTTTCACTCGATCTTCCACCTCCAAATCCCCGTCCACAGAGCTATCAGCTTATCCTGTATCTATAAGGCCATCTCAGTTTTGCTTGTTAGTTGTTACTTCTTTAATTTTTACTTTTGTCTCAAAGAAACATATAATTGTACTAGCCATCAAACTATTGTCTTGTTAAAGATTTTTTTTGCAACTACAAGTCAGTAAGGTAATATTTGGTCGAACTTTAGCTCTCTGGTTAATTTTCTCAGGAAAAAAATAATAAAGCTGTCCCTGGAGGACATTGTTACACAAAATTGTTGAACCTGTTTATCCTCTGACTTCTAGGAAAGAGCATGACAAGTCTCAGCTGAAGAAAAAGATCAGGTGGGAGCATGCACCTTTTTGTAAATAATTCAAGGACATTTCCCCTGTGCTACAGCTAATTTAAGATGGTTGGGAGAAGGTTGCTTTGGGTTGTTAATAAAAATACAAAAACACCCCCTTTTAGCTGACTGAGACTGCCACAAGCTAGATCAACTCAATGTTCAACTGGAGAAAGACATCCAGTATTGTCTGACTGTTACTGGGTTGATAATCCCCATTCACAGCTTCTAGAAAAATCAATAATCACACAAAACGATGTCTGGTATCCCAATCAGCTTTTCAAAACCACCTAATGCTCTGAGTACCTGTGATGTGGATAAAGTTAGAAACAGCTCATGACTGGAAAAGATGGTGTTGAGAAGTGTTGGTTGCTGGTTTTTATGACAGCAGCTAAAATGCTACATAATATATAATTCCATCAGTTCCGATGAAGGACTAATTAAACTGAGGAAGGGCAGTATAAATGTGAAATCAATGCCTCCTCATAAAACCAGGACCTCGGCTATTCTATACAAGGTAGAGGCTCTGTGTTTCAAAACATCATAGCTGAGTAGAGGCTATGGATTGTGGAATGTCAGAAAAGGTGTGTTTTCTGTTTGTTTACTGGTTGAAATATAATTTTAAGCATCATAAAATTCCAGTAATGTTCTTCTCTTCAGCTCCCTTACCCGTATACGATGTTATAGAGAAAAAAATCAGGCCACCTACATGAGCTACCAGCCCAAATTTACACAACTAGAGAGTAATAGAGCTCAGACAGGGATGGATCAGAGCCTCAGCATCAAAGCCCTCTTGATTTTTCCACTACAGCAAGCTCGCAAACTCCTTAGTGATCACTTAAGTCATATGGCTTATTTTACACATGTTCAAAGACAGACCCGAAGGGTTTAAATGACTTCCCTAAAGTTTGCAAGTTGTTAGAAAAGGATTTCTGGCGTGTCTCCGGCAGCCGCTGTTTCACAGGTCTGCATTCACTAGCTGCCTTCAGAGAGAGCTCTCCAAACTCCATGTTTGCCAAACTGTCTCCAACATCCCAAAATTCCTTCCAAGGCTGTATGAGTCACTTCAGACTCAGGTGTTTCACTATTCATGAGAACTAATGAGATGAATTCTAAACTGGTGACAGTACAACAGAAATACCTTGTATAATTCCAGCTACTGCTCGATAAAATAGACTGGTGTGTGTCCAGAAGGTGGCCAAGAATGATGAGGGAACCTTACAGGGTGACAACATATGAGGACCAAGTTTTAGGAATTAGGCAAATCCTTATGCTGGAGAAAAGTTATCAGAAACTCAGAGAAGTAAATAATAGTGATCTTCTCAAAGAGAGAGCAATGTCGTTCTTTATATCTCTATATTTTTAAGGACCAAGGGAGCAAGAAGTTTTTAGAGAAATAAATTTGGGCTTATTATAAGAAAAAAATAATGTTCTAACAACCATGGTCAGCTATAGGTGCTTTGAGAATGAGCACAGAGCCGCTGGGAAGAAACCAATGAACCCAGAAAGAGAGGTCAGCCATTAATGATGACGCAGCCACGGGCCGATCATTTACCCTCTCTGGGCCTTGGTTTCGTCTTCTGTAGAAGTGCGGCATTGGAATAGCTTTTTGGGGTTCCTTGCAGATGTAAAATTTTAATGTTATTTGTAATAATAATTGAGGTGCTTACCTAGAGGGGGAATGGCTTTGACTTGAAAGTATTATGAGACTCACCCATAAAACAGAAGATGGAATTAAATTTACTGTAGATTTGTTTTTCACTCTAGGGCTCAATTAATTTAATCCAAACTAGATTCTTAATCCTTTCTTGAATGAAATACTAACTGAGGTATAATGGATTGTTTCACATTTATCATCAAAATCTCAACAAAAATTATAGTTGAAATGTTTAATGAGAAAGAGGCAGGGTGGGGGAGTAAGAAAGAGAAGTTTTGCTCTCTTTTTTACCTAAAATATTTTTAGATAAAATTATTTTAAGGCGTTATGATGCCTTGGCACTCTTGGCCTAGAGTTAATTAAGGAATTGTGCGATGCATGGCATGTAACTTGGCAAGTGCAAGCAAAAAGAACTACGACAATTTTACCAAATTTCTAGTGATGACATGATGAAAATCCAGCTGGGCACCGGGAAATGTCAGCACGAGCCCCCGATGCCGCCAGTAGGAACTCTGCAATCGCGGTGTCTGGAAGTCCCGCGGGCGGGCCGCCTCTGCTGTCCATTTTCCCCCGAACCAACTCTGTATATTCTTTGCTGGTTTGCATCACTGTATCTGATTTGAAGAATAGAGCTGCTGTGCATGAGTGTGGGAATCGAATTTGCTCTTGTTTCTTAGCTGCCAAAGAGGCGGAGAAAATGAGTGTCTGGCATTTTCAGTTTCTAAATGGAGGAGGGGCACTACCTCAAAAACGTGAAGCTTCTACAAACAGAGTAAAGGATTCAGATGCTAAGCAGCCAGAAAAAAAAAAGAGGCGTATCATCACAGCCAGGAGGGCCAAACAGAGCAAATGCTTTAAGGAAAATGAAACAATCGGTGGTGCCCAATGCAGTTAAAAGACCAAATGAAATACAGTGGGAGGTGATGCTTTTGGATTTTGCAAATATTAATAAAAAGTTATTGAAAAGTTATGTCAGCGGTTTTGGCAGGTTGGAATCAGAAGCTAGGTGTTGTAGGTTTAGAAGTGAATGCAACCAGAAGAATTATCATAAGTAATCAAGACACAGTCTCCCTGACTTTTGATTAAATTCTAGATGGGCCAATTCCGTATTTCATTTTCATCAACTTGCTGGAGGTTGGCCCCACTGCCCAGAGGTGACTGGGGTACTTAGGCTCTCATGACAAAACAAACGCGGATAGAAATGGACCTCGCGCCGTTTTCATATGTGTCATGCCTACCACCTCAGTGTACCTTTATTTGCTTCCAGGTACGTTTTAGTCTTTACGGCTTCCGGCATTCTCTCTGTAATAACGCGAAACGGAGAAAGAGGTTTATATGTCCCCATAAGGAGACTGGGGCACTAGGCTATGGAACTTTCTGCTCTTGCCTAAACGAGTTTCACATTCAGTTCGTATTCTTCCACCAGCTCAGCCACCACTACCCTCTCTGCACACCGTAGCATCTCAAGATAGTTTCAGGGTTTTTCCAGCTTTTCTGTTCTATTTTGTTAATTCTCCAAGTAGATCATTGTCTTATTCTCTTTCCACTTCTTCAGTCTTAGACATTGAAGTTCACTTTCAATAGGGGTTCAGATATAAGTCCCTTTGATTCTTGGCCTTGATCCAGAAGTAAGACTTACATATTCCCTTTAGAGAACCAGTAACCAGTGTCCCGAACTAATGGATTTCTGGATTTTTCCCACGAGCAGGTCAAGCAAACTGTTGATAAGGTTTGCAATTATTCAATATCTATGTTACTATTGTGTTCATTCAGTCATTTATTTATTCAACAAGTGTTTTTAGAGTGCCTACTATGTGTCAAGCACCCTTCTTCACTCTGTTAATTATTCCATTTTTGTACTTTTCATGATATATCACATGAAAGTGTGCTCATTAAGTATTTGCTGAAGGAATAAATGAATAAATATTGATGAAACCTAGGCAATGCAAAATTGTATATAAACAGATATCTTGGAAAAATAATCTAATATTGCAGGTTTGGTAGCTTAGGTAATTATGTGAGATTCATTAATATTAATCACCAACTATCACCAACAAAAATATGTCTCACAGACAGATTAATGCATTAGTGATACAGAAAGAGACATTCTAGCATGCTTTCTACAGATGCTATCTGTAGGGATGAAACGCAGGCTGGAGGCAGCCACTGAAATTCTCACAAAATTGTAGGTGTCAGAGAGGGAAATGTCTGATGTCAGGCAAAGAGGAGGTGTCTGCCAGAGCTTTCTGATGAGGTCTGCTGTCTGCCCCTGGCGATAATAATGGGCTCAGCGGGGTCTCAAAGATCAGAGCTCCAGGGGGATAAAACATCGTGTGGGAAATAAAACACATCGAAGGACAAAGAATTAAGATGAGCAAGTTATTAGAATGCCAGGGATTTATTCCATGAGAAAAAAATGTTAGAGAAGCAGAGTTATACAACAAAATCAGTGAAACCAGAGTTCGAAACCAGTCAAGTCTAGTTATACATATTAACGTTTGTGTAGCTGACGCACAGAGGGAGCGCTTTGTAACTGCTAAATCTGAATTTGCACCTTTAGCCATGACAGAGAATTCTGCAGCAAAGAGGAAGAGAAGAATGAAAACTATTGATTTATGTAAATTATTATTAAAGATTTAGATACATACTCACATTACAGTGATAACTGTCAAGGTTACAGGCAGTGTGTGAAAAGCCGATGTAGGAAAAGAGATATTACAACTTGGTGGCTTTTAGAATTTTTAGACCTACCTTTTTCATTTGCGATTTAGAGGAAACTTGGAGAAAGAATTATTTATGTTGAAACCCTCAAAGAAAAAAACTGTGAATGCTTTGTAAGAGAAAAGCAAAAATTATCATTTCAGTAGAGGTTATCCATTTAAAGCTGAGTTTGGGAGAGGAGCAGGTCTGTGTTAAAGACTTGGATTCACCCCTTCCAAGTAATCGGTTATTCATCTCTTTAAGACTCGGTTTCCTCCCTTGGAACTGGGGATCATTGCAGGACCTGATCTCGGGTACCAAAACACTGCTGCCCAGCCAGCGGCGACCGTCATGACTGTCGGTCCTTAGCTGTAACCAAAAGTACAAACTGCTATCACGCTGTCCTGCTGCTCTGAAAGTTTCTTAACCACTCTCTGCCTCAGTTTCTGCACCTGTAAGATCACGACTATATTAAATCTGATCACACAGAGTCAATGTGAAGTTTAAACAGTTTTTAAAAATGATGCTAGGCTAATAGGAAAAAATAAAACGACCGATATATCAACCCTTAATGCACGCAGTAAGCACTGTAGAAGCATTAGCTTCTTAGACTGGGAGCCAGAACAAGTTAATGCGCTCCTCTCATTCCTTACCCCTTCTAAATATTTCATGATCTCTCTTGAACCTTTAATTTCAAATCGACTTCAATTTTCCATCTTCTCTTCCTTAGAAAATTACTGTAGCCTCCTAACTGGCCTCCTACATTTAATTTGTTTTTTAATATAAAATGAAAGCTTAAATTGTAAAATATCACATACAGAAGAATGTGAGACTCTGTACCAGGCAATGTTATTACAAATGGGATGCACACATAGTGAACACTGAGGTCGAAGAGCCCAGCACTGCCAGCATCCTACAAACGGTCTCCCTCAGCCCTTCTCCATCACAGCCCCTTTGGACCCAGCTAACCATCTACAGTCCTAACATGTGAACTAATCTAGCTCTCACTTTTTTTATTGTTTTATCACATGTGTATGTATCCTCACTGGACTTTGAATTAAATAAATTTTCCAAAAGGAATTATTGCAGGTTTGGATTTTTCATCAGTGTTCTATTTGTGTAATTCATCCACGTTACCATGTGAGCTATCTTTTATTCATTTTTCTTAACTGTCTAGGATTCACTGGTATGAACATATCGTGGTGTATTTACTCATTCTATTTCTGATGGACGTTTGGATTATTTCCAATTTGGGGTAAATTTAAAGGATGCTGAAATAAATCATTTTGAACTTAACCCTTAGCACCCACCTGCAAACATTTCTGTGTACCCTGTGGAATTCCAGGTTGTACACATTTTAGAATTTACTGGGTAATGCCACACTGGAAAGAAATGTATACATTCCTAGAAACGCTCAACCTATGAGACTGAACTGACCTATAAGTGGTATGGAGATTAAATCTATAATCAAAATCTTCCCAAAAACAACAATGGAAAGCCCAGGACCAAACGGCTTCACTGGTGTATTCCATCAATTTTTTGAATAAAAACGAACAGTAAGAACCATATGATTTCACTCACAGGTGGCATAGAAAACTGAAACTTACAGGCACAGGAAACAGTATGGAGGTTACCAGATAGAAGGGGGTAGTAAAGGGTAAAGGCGGCTACATGCAGAGAGATGGAAGATGATTTCACTCTGGATTTCACACGATGCAATATACAGATCATGTGTCACAAAACTGTACACTTGAAACCTGTAATGTAATTAGATATGTGATCTAATCAACCAATGCCACCCCAATAAATGTAATTTAAAAATTTATACTAATCCTTCTCAAATTCTTCCAGAAATCTGAAGCAGAGATTTTATAAGGCCAACATTATCCCGATTCCAAAGCCAGATGAAAGAAGCCACAAGAAAATGATAGTCCTATATTTCTAATGACTATAGGTGCAAAATCCTCAAGAACATTAGCAAATTGAATCTAATAGCATATTAAAAGTATCACACACCAAGATCAAGTGGTATTTACCCCAGAATATGGGAATGGTTGAACATACAGAACTCAATTAATGTGTTACACCACATTAACAGAACAAAAGATAAATATCTAGTGATTATCTCAACAGATACAAAAAATCATGTGGCAAAATTCAATACCTTTAATGACAATACCTCTCAACTAGCAACAACCTGGGTACAGAAAGAATGTACCTCAACATAATAAAGGCCCTATATAACAGGCCCACAGATAACATAATCACTTAATGGTAAAAACAAAACAAAACAAACAAAAGCCCTGAAAACTTTTTTACTCAGACCAGAAACAAGATGAGGATTTCCACTTTTGCCACCTCTGTTGAATACAGTACTTGAAATCCTAGTCAGAACTAGTCTAGAACAAGGACCAAAACCATCTAAATTGGAAAAGAAATAAATCTTTTCCTGCTTGAAGATGATATGATCTTATAGGTTAAAAAGACCTCTAAAGATACCATTAATAAAACTATTAGAGATAAGAAACAAATTCAGTAAATTTGCAAGTTACAAAATCAATTTTAGCTAATAGCCAAAATGTATAAGGAACTCATAAGACCCAGTAGCCAAAAACCCCAACAACCCAAATAAGAAATGGATAAAGGGTCCGAAAAGACATTTTTTGAAAGAAGGCATATAAATGACAAACAGGTACATGAAAAAATGATCAACATCACTCATCATCAGAATAATAATATTCAAAACCACAATGAGATATCCCCTCATACCTGTTAGAATGGCTGTTATCAAAATAAAAACATGTTGGTGAGGATATGGAGAACAGGGAAGCCTCATGAACTGTCAGCAGAATTTTAAATTTGTGCAGCCCTTATGGGAAAGAGTCTGAAAGTTCTTTTTGGAAATAAGATTTTTGAAGATAAAATTAGGTACCCTCTTAGAAGGAGAAGACACATACCTTTACGTAGATACCCAAAGGAAATACAATCAGTACATTGAAGAGATATCTGCCCTCCCATGTTCATTGCAGCATCATTCACAATAGCCAAGATATGGAAACAACCTAAGTGTCTGTTGACACATGAGTGGGTAGAGTGGGTAGAAATTGCAGCGTATACATACGATGTATTTTACTCATTCTGAAAAAAGAAAGGAATCCTGCCACTTGCAACAACATGGATCAACCTGAAGGACATCATGCTTAAGTAAAATAAGCCAGACACACACACACACACACACACACACACACACGCACACGCACGCACACACACAAAACCCGCAGATTCTCACTTATACAGGGTCCAGCGCAAATGATGCCCCTTTTTTATAACAAAATCTTTATTACAAAATCAGGCATGTAATCCTGTAACATAACGATATCACACTCAAGCACACCATATGACATTGTAGGTGAAATTTTCAAACTGCTGTCCATCTCGTGCGAGATATTCACATACCCTACCAACCACACTCCGGCAAGCCTTACTTCTGCTGGACCCTAAATGATGTGGAATCTAAAAAAGTCAAATACACAGAAGCTGAGAATAAAACCATAGTTACCAGATCTGGGAAGTTGGGGGAAATGGAGAGATGTTGGTCGAAGGGTAAAAAATTGCTGCATTTTTTTTTAATAAATAACACTAAAAGTCCAATGTACAGCATGATGATTATAGTTACTAAACCATAATGAATATGGAAAATTTTCTAAGAGGATAGAATTCAGGTGTTCTTATCACATGCTAAAAATTATAACTATGTGAGATGGTAGCTTGACTATAGTAATCATTTCACTATGTATATCAAATCATTATGTTTTGCACCTTAAATATGTACAATTTTATTTAAAAATAAAGTAAAATAGCAAACAAACCAAAAACTAAAAAAAGTGCTGCTTTTGCAAAATTTAGGGAAAAAATGAAATTGGATCCTTATCTTACACCATACACAAAAAACAACTCCAAATGGATTACAGACTTAAACATAAGACCTGAACTTATAAAACTCCTACAAGAAAACATAGAGGAAAATTTTTATGACATTGGTCTTGTCAATGATTTCATAAATATGATGCTGAAAGTACAGAAAACAAAAATAAAAATGCAGAGGTGGTACTACATTAGAACTAAAAATCTTCTGCACAACAACGGAAATATTCAATAGAGTGAAGAAGCAACCAGTGGAAAACAAGGAAATATTTGCAAACCATGTATCTGATAGGGGTCTATTTTCAATATATACCAAACACCTACAACTTTATAGTAAAACAACAACAAAATGAAAACCAAAACAGAAACAAATTAATAACTCAATTTAAAACATAGATAAGGACTTGAATAGACATTTCCCTAAGGAATACATAAAAATGGCTAATGGGTACATGGAAAAATGCCTAAAATCACCAATTATTAGGAAAATGCCAATTACAACTACAATGAGAGATCACCTGATACATGTCAGAATGGCTACTATAAAAAAAGTATTGGTAAGGATACAAATAAATTGGAACACTTGCACACTGCTGGTTGGAATGCAAAGTGGTTTAGCTGCTATAGAAAACAATAAGGAAGTTCTTCAAAAAATTAAAGATAGAATTAGCAGACTATCCAGCAATTCCACTTCTGAGTACTACCCAAAATAACTGAACTCAGTATCTCAAAGAGATATAGGTACTCCTTTGTTCATGGCAGTGCTATTCACAATAACCAAGATGCAGAAACAACCTAAATGTTCATCTACAGATGAAGGGAGAAAGAAATGTGGTTTATAACATACAGTGGAATACTATTTAGTCTCAAAAAGAAGGGAATTCTGCAGTACGCCACAATATGGGTGGACCTTAAAGACAGTATGGTAATAAGTGAAAGATAATAAGTGAAATAAGCCAGTTATAGAAAGACCAATACTGCATGATTGCCTTTATATGAGGTTCCTAAAATAATTGGGTTCATAAAATCAGAGAGTGGACTGGTAGATGCCAAGGTCAGGGGCAGGGGAGGGAGAGTTTGGAGTTAGTAACCATCGACCACAAAGCTTCAGTTAAACATGGTGAGTAAGCTCTAGAGATGTGCCATAGACTATAGAACATTGTATCTATAGTCAATGATGATCTATTGCACACTTAAGAATGTATTAAAAAGGTAGATCATATACCAAGTGTTCTTTCTACAATAAAATAAATGAGAGAGGGAAAGAGAGTGAAACTGGCAAACTGCACAAAAGAAGATAGACAAAAGGCTAGTGAACAAATGTGAAGATGATGAAATAAGTAGTCATGAGAGTAATGCATATTAATACCACAATTAAATCTATTACACACCCATTCAAGTAGCTAAACTGATAAAGACTGACAATAACAAGTGCTGGAGAGGATGCTGAACAACTGATACATAGCTATTTGGTATGGAAATAGTTCAAGAATGTGGAAACAGTTTGGCTACTTCTTAAAAGTTAAACATACACTAACCTGCAACATAGTAGTTCTGCTTCCAGATATTTATATGAGTGAAAACACATATCCACAAAGCAATATGTATCAAAATGTTCATAAGAGCTTTATTCATAATAGACCTAAACTGGAAATGAGACTAATGCCCACCAACAGGTGAATGAATAAACAATGAAGTGTTGTATATTAATAATATGCAATAATGTTTGAAACAACAAAAGAAAAAAACTATGGATATATGCAACAATGTGAATGTTACCAAAAAGGTTATTCTGAGAAGAGGGGAAAAAAAAAAAGATTGCCTACAGTGTAATTCCTCATATGATATCCTGTAATAGGCAATACTACTCTATGTTGGCAGAAAACAGATAATCAGTTGCCATTGGCCAGGATGTAGGGAACTGACTACCAAGATTATAAGAAAAATTTTAAGTGATGGGCATGTTCTGTATATTGATTATAGTAATGGCTTCGCTGTCACAGCATTCAAAATGGGTGCATTTTAGTGTCTGTAAATTGTGTCTCAAAATTGTTATAATTTATTTTCTTCTGTATGATTGGTGTATTTTGCTTCTTGCAAATTACCACATGTACACCTGCCATCCATTCATTATTGACCTCCTTCAATCGATTCTCAGCATTTTAACTAGAGTGATAATTTTGTAATGCAAATTAGACCTTTTCCCCATCCAAACCTGTAGCATTTCAAAGGCTTCTAATTGCTTTTAGGATTAAACATTAAATCCTTTACCTGGTCCCAAAGCCCTGTGTGTTCAGGCCCCTGATGATCTCTTTAGCTTCACGTTGGCAGCTCTTTACATTAGGCATTGGGTACACTCTGTCTTTTGGATGTGCCATACTGTGTGGGGCACTTGTGCTCACCTGCCTGGAATTTTCTTCCTCACCTCATTCTTCCTTTGGCCAGTTGCCTCTTACTATTCTTATGATGTCAGCTCAATTACACTTCCTCCAGAAGTCTTCCATGACCCCTTAGATTAGGCCAATTCTTATTTTGCACTTTCACAGAACCATGCAATAAAAGTACAAATCCTATTAAGCTGGGGATTGATGTTCAAAAAGAATCATCATACTGTACTACATTTTGAGGCACTGAACTAGAGTCTCTCCAAAGTTAGTTTAGTTCTAAATGCTATGATTTCATAAATTGAATTACTTATACTTGAATTCTGTGAGAGCCCTATAAGGCAAGATGCCAAATTCCAAAAAGATTACTATAATTTCTTAATTTCTCTCCTCTAGTGCCAATATCATTTGCAATATTTGTTTTTTCTAGTCATGACTATTATGTTTCAGAGAAATAGTGTCATCCGTCACCTGTGAAGCTTCATCTACCAACCCAGTGCCATAGGAAACAGACACAGTTGAATTAGATTTAATAGTTCCCATTTTCTCAGGGCATTCTTTTGAAGTAGTCAGGGAACCTGGGTTGGAGTTTACTTTTATATATACCTCACATTTTGCTGTCCTGAAGCATAGAGGAAGTTAATTCATTGATTACGTCGTCCATTTCCCTTATTATTTGTAAATTAGCAAAAAATATTATCTATATTACTAGAAAATACAAGGTCTGTCTGGAAAAAGTCTAACCATTGTTATTATAATAAGAACTGGTTGTGAGACATCCATGTAACCTGGCGACCAAGGGGAGTGGACTGGAATGCGCATGTGTGAACAATGACAACTTCACTGTACTAGTCAGTGGGGGTGGTAGATGCCATTGAGTGAGCATGTGTACTATGTGGTTGTCACATTCAAAATGAATGAATGAGTATAGCAACAAATCTGCATCAAATTTTGTGTTAAGCTTGAACATTCCTCCATGGAAACTATTCAGATGATTCAGAAGTCCCTGTAGCTATGGGCAACTGGTGATTGGCAGCTTCATCAAACAACATGCCTGCTCATGCATCATGTCTCATGCAGAGTTTTTTGGTGAAACATCAAATCACCCAGGTGACTCAGTCCCCCTATAGCCCAGATTTGGTGCCCTGTGACATTTGGCTTTACTCAAAACTAAAATCTCCTTTGAAAGGGGAGAGATTTCAGACCATCAGTGAGATTCAGGAAAATATGACAGGGAAGCTGATGGCAACTGGGAGAACTGTGTGAGGTTCCCAGGTGGCTACTTTGAAGAGGACTGAGGCATCACTGTCCTGTGTACAATGTTTCTTATATCTTTTATCTTCTTCAATAAATGTCTGTTTTTCATATGACAAGGCTAGATACTTTCTGGGAAGACCTTGTATATTACCTATATTATTACTAGAATATGGCCTATTATTATTAGAATAAATGTGAAGAACCTGGCACACAGTAGGTATTTATTCTATCAAGAGTAGTCATGAAAGAATCCAGCAATGGAGGAAAAAAAGTGGATTCCCCCCACTCCCACCCCCCATTACTAAAGCCTAAAGTGCCAGTAGGGAGAATCAATACAAGCCAATTACTTAGGTCTTGAGGCATAATTGAGTTAAAACACTTCTGTCCCCATCTGCAATTCTATTAATAGATGCCAGGCACTTTAATCAATGTGTCTGAGGCCTGCACAGGCGCATGCCTCTTTAAGGCACAGACACCTGCATTTGTACAAGTCAGAGGGTGTCACAGCTGGGGACTGAAGAACAAACCCAGGCAGAGCAGAACAGGTACTACCCTGGGGCTAGAACCCCACCAAGTTAATGCTACATTAATTCTCTTTTAGGTGATTAAAGAAATTCATTTCTCTTTCTATTTCCCATTTCCCAGGGAGACTTAACCACCATTCCAAGTTTATCACAAAACTCTGTCTCAACCATTTCCATTTTAAGATGAGAAAGCCAGAATTGTGTATTTATATCTTCCTCTGGGCTGCTCAGATTTTGAAAATCCATTTTAAAAGGTCAAATTTTGGAACAATCATTAGATTTAAAACTCTAATTTTATTTGTCATTAACAAATACACGTTTTGTTTATAAAACTTATATTGGCCCAATTTTAAGTGATACCATTTTAAAATTAGTAATCCGTTCTCAATTTGCAAAGTGCAGCTAAGAAATAGAGGTCAGGTTTCTCTCCCCACGCCCCCCCCAAAAAAAAACAATAGAACAAAAATATCTATTTTCTTTTCTTTATGGTGTAAATGGTGTTAAGGGTTAAAGTAAGAATATCAACTTGAGGTTGGTTTTAGGAGGGAAGGAGAAAGAGGAGAGAGAAAGAGAAAAGGAAGATAGAGAGACAGATAGAGAGGAAGATAGAGAGTGGGGAAGGATGTTCTTTTATTTCATGGGTGGGGATAATAAACTCCACCTTTCAGTGGCACGTACCACCTTCATAATTTCTACAGTGCTCACATCTCTGCAGTTGTTACTAAATCACTAAGTACCATTTTCAGATCTACTGAACTTTTCGTATTTTATTAATAGATTGTAGTCATTTCCCTTCTGCGAATTTCCACATCTCTCCTCAGAAAGAGCTGGCAGCTAACCTCTCCAAGTATTACTTTAAGATCATTCCACCTAGACAAAGCACACACCCTGACAAGTGGTCTCAGGTCTCCTATCAACTTTGTTTCTCCGTCCGCAAATGTCCGAAGTAAGATAAATAGTACTGCTGTATTCAGCTGCAATTTTGAAACTTAAAAAAATAGGCTTTAAGCATTGCATACTCGAAGGCAAAATGGATGCTGATAATTGCCACAATCAATTCATCAAAATGATCCTTATGTGTTAAAAGCAACAACAGTGAAAACTCATCTGGAAGAGTTAGATAAAATAACTTCACAAAATCTGTAAACTGATCCAAGGGGAGAAGTTACTTTAAAGCAGAAGCTAGTTCAAATCTCTGTCATTCTCACCTGCCAAGCTGGATTTTTAAAATTTTTTAAAACATTTTATCAAGTGCGTATAGTTAACAATATGATGTTGCGCCAAATCAAACTACTGACATCATGTTTAAACACCCACAATTCACATGTTTCCCAAACTGTTTTGTTTTAAACATTGCTGACGTGCAGAAAAGTTGAAAGTATAGCAAGATACGCACTCGTTTACTCTCAATCCCCGTTCCACAATTACTAATGCAGAGGTCACCCAGAGTCGGCTTACAGTTGTTCATATGGAAAAGACAGGCAGGTTATGATTATTTCAATAGCTTTACTAACTCAAAAAAAATGGCACAATGCAAATGGAAACCTGTTTTTACCCACCCCTGTATTCAGTGTTCGTGCATGTGCACGGGTCTTTCTCTTACCACATACACACATAAATGTGTAAACACATTTTGATAAATCTTTGGCAAAAAAGGTTAATCATCATACTTCATGCCTAAAAACTTGAAATTTCTAATAATAAGGTATGATATTATGATTTACAGTAAGTAATATATATTCGGTCTTTGTTCCCATTCCTGGCAGATAGCTCCCCAAACTCTCGTAATTTCTTAAGTGGTAAGGACATTGTGAGAATCTTTCGTTATAATATTTGGGTTTTTGTCCTCAGACAGCTCCTGTTTCCGATATAGTTCCAGAGTGATAAAGGAGAAGGGCGTGTCTTGTCATTCATAAAAGTTTTTTCAACCACACCTAAGTTTATATTAATGAGGTGACTTTTACGAAGCCACTAAGGATCAGTGCTTGTCACCAGAGGAGTCAACCATGTGATTAAACGGTTGGTATTTTTAGTGACCCCTGAAACCTCAGAGAAGAGAGAAAGGCTAGAACTTGAATTAATCACCAATGATCAATGACTTAATTATTCAGGTCTAAGTAATGGAGCCTCTATAGAAACCTCAACAAATGGGTTCTGAGAACTTCTGCGGTTGTGAACATGTAAAGATGCTGAGAGAGCAGTGTGCCCAGAGAGGGCATGAAAGCTCTGTGCCCCTTCCCACATACCTTGCCCCATGCATCTCTTCCATCAGACTGTTCCTAAATGACAGCCTTTTATAATAACCTGGTAACCTAGTAAGTAAACTATTTTTCCAAGTCCTGTGAGCCACTCTAGTGAATTAATTGAACCTAAAGATGGGGTTGCAGGAACCGCCAATTTATAGCCAGTCACACAGAAGCACAAGTAACAGCCAGAACTTGTGACTGGCACCTGGAGTAGAGGTAAGGGGGAGAACAATTTTGTGGAACTGAGCCCTTAGCCCGTGGGAGCTGACTTTATTCCAGGTAGACATGTTAGGATCGAGTTAAATTGTAGAATGCCCAGCTGGTCTGGCAGAATTGCTTAGTGCAGGAAAATCCACACGTTTAGTAACAAGAAGTGAGTGAAATATCCAGGGTAGAGAGACACACAGGAGGTGTTTTTTCCTTTACATAAAGACATTTTATCATATAATTAAAATAATGTTATCATAACTAAGAAAATTTCCAGGAATTTCCTAGCATCATCTGATCTCTAATTGATGTCTAGATTTCTCCAATTGCTAACAAGTTTTATTTTTAATTTTTACTCTATTGAACCAAGAACAAAACAAAGCTCTAATATTATATTTTGACCCCTTTGCTTTCTATCATCATCTCTTAGGCTATCCTTCTGCCACCTTCTCACCTTCCTTTTTCAAGAGTCCAGGCCAGTTGACATAAAGACAGTACAGCATTCTGGGCTTGTCTGTTTCCTTATGGTTTCATTTACCTGGTCTTTCTATCTTCTCAATTTTCTATAATCTGGAAATTAGAATTAGGACTTGATGAGTTTTGAGTTAAATATATTTGGCAAGAGTACTTGCTTCCTAGGTTGTATGGAAACCTCACAAGAAATCATTATTACAATAAGCCATTATTAATGATGTTTTTCTAACACTTGGTCAAGGAGTATATTGATGAGTTATATCATGCTACTTGACAACATCACTACAAATACAAAGGATGAAAACAACACTTACTTATTATCTCATATTTTCAGGAGTTGGGTCATGTCTTAGTTAGACCCTATCTTTCAGAGTCGCATACGGAGCAGCCACGACATAAGGTAGGAACATGGTCTCATCTGAGGCACAACTGGGGAAGGAGTAGCTTCCAGCTCATACTATTACTGAGAGCACTTAGCTTCTTACAAACTGTCAGATTAAGGGCCTCAGTGACTTGGGGTCTTTGGGCTGGGGGCAGCCCTTGGTTATTTCCCATGTGGCTTTCTCCATATGCCAGCTCACAGCATGGCAACCTGCAGCTTCAAAGCCAGCCAGACAGATATGACAATACTTTGTAATATAACCACATACATGTATGTTATATTTGTTGTATTTTATTGGCTAGGAAGCAAGTCAGCCCACACTCAAGGGGAGAGGATTATACAAGGTCATGAACACCAAAAATCATGGATCATGGGAATCATCTTAAAATCTGCCCACCAGTGCCCTGGCTGGTGTAGCTCAGTGGATTGAGCAGCAGCCTGCGAATAAAAGGGTCACTGGTTCAGTTCCTCAGTCAGGGCACATGCCTGAGTTGTGGGCCTGGTCCCCAGTAGGGGGTGCGCAAGAGGCGACCACACATTAATGTTTCTCTCCCTCTCTTTCTTCCTCCCTCCCTCCCCTCTCTCTAAAAATAAATAAATAAAATCTTTTTTTTAATGTTAAAAAAAATTTTTTAAATCTGTCCACCACAAGATAGCAGCCATGTCTCCCCAGTGTAAAGGTACACTTTCCAATTAGCAATGAATAAGCACTCTGTGGAGTGATACTTTGATACCATTTGAATAATTTAATATATTAATTTTAAATATAATTTCTGAATATTTTAAATTGGAAATATTTAAATTTTATAACAATGTTGTCAAAATAATATATCTATATTATTTAGATAAATTTAATATATGTATAGCAAATTATCATATAGTATATATTATTTTAACATACAGATTTAAAATGTATATTATATAGATGTATATTTAACATATAACATATATGCTTGAATATACATATTTGAATTCTGAAACTCATAGACATTTCCAATTCAAAATTAACACTGTAGGACTTTTCAAATTATCTTTTATTACTTTATGTTTGCATGTTCTTTCTAATTGTCCCTAATGATAATATCAAAACATTTAATTATTTGCTCTTTCTTCAACATACACAGGACAGTCTCAAACTGCAATATCAAAATTATTATTAACAATAATCTTACTAAGTAAAGTCTAATTTTTCCCCTTAGCATATATTCTATTAGGGGTAATAGAGTATTGTGTTCCACAGTTCTTTGAAATAAACTGCAAATTCTGCTGAAATGAATAACTTGTGCCTAGTTGGTTTTGTACTTATGCACATGTAAATTCAGGCAATGACTTGTAGAAGTCCCCAGGAAATCAGAGATAAAGATCAGCATGCAGTTTATTAAGGACTGCTCTCAGTATCAATACCTGAAGGGATGGGGGGAAGCAGGATTGAACAGAAGGAGAGGAAGTCAGGCTGTACTGTGGTGTCAATTAAGACCTCAGCCAACCATACAGAGGGCTCTGGAGACAGGAGAGTCCTTCAGAATTGTCACAAGTTAGGGTGAGAGGTCCAAGCTTCATGCCACTGTGACGTTCAGTAATTGGATCTCGGATACCCTGTAGAGGGGCTGTGGTTTTGGGTTAGTCAACCTTCTTCACCTGATAATTGAAAGTTTTCAGCCAGCAACTAAATCAATAGTTGGATGACTATATCAGTCCTAAAATAGACACCAACCACATGACACAGAATCTATCACAATTTACAACCCTATGTCACTTGAATCCACTTGCATGATATTAATTCAAGGCTCTGGTGGGCCTCTTCTGGGTGGAAAAAGCTCACGAGAGAGAGATTAGTAGGATGAGCTGTCGCCCTCCACTACTGTGCTTGACCTTGAAGCTGCAACTGATTCTCATCATGTTCATCCACTACTATGCATCCTAGATTCCCCTCCCTCTCAGCCTGCTGGTCCTGGTAGCTCTCTGTGTAGGGTGAACAAGACCCTCATCCCTGAGTAGTCTCTACCCCTGCTCCCCATGTCATTTTAAAGCTCTGGCCACTAAAGCTATCCACTTATCATCAAAACTGAGCCAGGGAGAAGTAAGAGATGCTTAGGATAACCTGGAAGCTATTGTGTGATAGCAGTCCTACATCCTCTTCGTGATCCAGGTCAATTGCCCCACAAGGGCTGTGAATTTTATTCTTCCCTGTCAGTGCCTTGACAGGAGGAGCCTGTGACACTTGAGTGGCAGTCTTAGTGCAGAGTATGGTGGACCTTTTGCTGTTTGCCCGGTGGAAGCATTTCCCTCTTTGGGAAGCATAACTTCCAATCCAGAAAGAGCACAGAATCGCAATTTCCTCAAGTGAATCACTGGACATAATGGAAAATATAGTTCTTCTAGCCCCCTACCTCCCCACCCGTTGTTTCTTATATTCTACCCATTGCAGACACAGCATCATAGAATGGAAGTCGATACAAGGCATGTGTGATGTGTTAGAGGATGGTGCCCCATCCTCACAGGGTACTATGTCCAAGTTGGTCCTCCAGCTGTGCCTTCTATGTCTCAGTCACTTGCTCCACTAAGCCAGTAGTTTCTGAGTGGTATGGTATAAGAAAGGGCATGTGGACTCCATATAAAAATACATCATCAATTTTATGTATAATTTCACACTGCCTTTGCTAAAGTGCGTCCCTTTGTGACATTATGTTAGATGTCATGATGATACACAAAATACTCTGCAAGGCCTTAAACAGATGTTCTGGAAAACAAATGGACTGATGTCAGTCATTCTCAAATACAATATGACTAACACCCAAACCCATGCTCTTGGCCTCTCTACCATTCTCTCTTTATTCCTTACAACTCATATATTACTAGAGGGCCTGAGATTACACTGGAACAAAGAAGACTGAGCTGAGACTCCGAGAAGTACACAGCAAAATGAGGAGCTCAGTCCAGCCGAAAAAGTGAAGGGACGCAAGCCGTTCCCATTCCTTCCCCACAAACGCCTATGCATTAGCACAGGCAGTGGCTATCAAAAGCTTAATACGAGCCTGCCACTGTTCTAAGTCTTTGGCTTTGATTAATTCTTTGAAGCTTCTCGATGACCATATAAGTAGGTGCTATGGCAATATAATTTCATTACTGAGGACACCGAGGCACAGAGAGGTTAGACCACTTGTTCAACTCCTCTAGCTAGTAAGAGATGAATCTCAAACCCTAACCTGTATCAACTGACTTCAGAGCATCTGCCCTTAAATCCCGTACTACATTGTTTCTGAAAACAGGAAAAGGAGGGGCCGGGCGGAAGACCCAGCATAGGTTTTTAAAGAGCTCTCTGAACCATTCATCATCACGTGCACCAACCAAGCATGTAAATCTTCCATGCTGCTTATCATGGAGAGGAAAGGACGTGTTTCTCATAAGTGGGAAGGGCTTCGGCCTTGGATCTGAGCCTTGCTCCAGCCGGTTCCGGTTGAGAGTCCGCAGCAGCGCTCAGCCCTTGGGGTTTCAGTTTCCACTAAAGTAGGATTAGATACTTTCTCAGGTTCTTTGACTATTACATAACCAAGACATAATTATCATCATGGATTATGTGGAAGTCTCTAGAATTTGGTAGAGTGGGTTTGTGTTTTCCCATATAAATGGGACCTCAGCTGCTTACATGAGAATGTCTTAATCGTTGCAGGAGAAAACATCAATGTGAATTTTCAACCTATAGCTCTAGTGGAACTCATTTGAGTAAAAGGTATAAACTTATCCTAGAAGCTAAAACCTGGTAACAGAAGGTCAGACAGCTTGGGTCACACTGAACGGATATTCCTCACTTCAAAGCTAGCAACCGAAGCACTGTGCTGTGTGACAAGAAGGTGAAATTTAAGAAGCCCTGAAAAATTGGTGAATCCATTAGCATTGGCCGTTCTGATTGGAAATCGATGACTCATTTAAACACTCTCCTGACAGCTACAGAGCTGTTTCCTTAAGACAACTCTTTAATGAAAGAAAGATCCTGCAAATATGAACTACTTGCTTTCACATAAAGGCAGTAAACAGAATAAAACCTAGGTTACCTCTCTCCATCAACTAGCTGAAGCAAACAAGTCATCCTTGTAAAAATGACCACCTCTCTCTTCCTGCTTTTACAACACAGGCGTTTTCTTATTGGTTAAGCTTATCTAAACTGAATTACCATCCTTCCAACTAGCATTTAGCTCCTCGAACTGCTGCACCACATACATCTATTAAAATATAAGACACATACATTAGCTAAAAGAAGGAGAAAAAGGAATCCAGTGCATGCATTCATTCATTCGGTCATTCTACCAAAAGAAGTGTTGGTACTTCTCTAAGTAGCATGTTATATATTAGAAACACAGAAGTCAATGAAGAAGACAGATTTCTTTCCAATGAAAACGCATACAATTTAGCATAGGAAATAGCAAAATACATCTGCAATTACAATATTAAGTATGAAATGTACTACTCAGTGCTCTGAAAGCACTAGAGGAACAGCTTAATTCCTTAAGACAGTCAGTGAAGTGTTCTTGGAGGCATTGTCACAAACTGAGTTTTAAAGGGTAGAGAGATTTGGATAAAGGAGCCAGAGGTCGTCAGGCAGACAAGGGAGTGTATGAGAAGGTATGAAGTTCTACAGGGAAGGGTTCTGCATGAAAGGGGAGGTTAGATGGGAGAACATGTCTGAGTTTCCTAAGCCTAAGGTTTTATTACTCAATTTTTTTTGAAATGGGTTTTATAAATATGCAAAAGATAGTTTTATAAAACAAATAAACTGTCTCTCAGGTCAAACATACATTTATCCCTGCTAATTACATCTAGTGCTCCACCTCAGGACATGAATATACATTGTACAACTAAGAAATTTTTGTGAAAGAGATTTTCATAGGAAAACAATGAAAAGAAGGAAACAATAAGCATATATTTGACAAATATATATGCAACAGTTGTGTATTACGCACAGTGAGGGAAACACACATACATATGCAATAATGTAGGCTGATTAAATCAGTCATTATACATCTATACTATTTAATAAAGTATAGCTTTTTTAAAAAGATTTTATTTGCTTATTTTTAGAGAGGGGAAGGGAAGGAGAATGAGAGGGAGAGAGAAACATTAATGTGTTGCCTCTCGAGGCAACATTAGTGTGGTTGCCTCTCGAGCACCTCCTACTGGGGACCTGGCCCACAACCCACACACATGCCCTGACTGGGAATCGAACCTTTTGGTTCACAGGCCGGCACTCAATCCACCGAGCCACACCAGCCAGGGCTATTTCTTTTTTTAAAGATTTTATTTATTTATATAATAAAGTATAGTTTTTAACAAAGAAGTATAATTTGTTTATATTCTCATGGATAAAGATCATTTGAATGAATAAAATAATTTATGAAAATTTATATATAGTAGGGCACCAGTTTGTTAAACACAAAACAGCTGTATAACCGTGTATATATGTATATAAGTGGATTTAGAATATACGTATAAAAACAAAACAACCAATTGTTTATGATCATTGTTACTACTGGGGAGATGGGAGAATGGAAAATGTTTTAAGGACCTTAACTATTTAAAAATGTTTATGCACCATATCTTTTTACAAGATCTTCTCTTAAATGTTTATATATAAAAACATTATTTTCTTATGTTACATGTACTTTATATATATCATACCATTATATTTATTCATATTTTTCTTTTAATTATATCTATATTCTCAAACTGATGACATGTATGAGCTAACTACCTAATTTTTCTTTTGAGTCTTCTAATTTCTAATGTGCTTCCAACATATTTCCCATGGGCTTGCCTTGGCATTTCTGTTTGCCATGTGAGGAGTTATATGGCCACTAGATCTCACGGTTCTCTGGTTGGTTTTACGTGACACGCTAAGCATAAAGGTCAACACTTTTATAACAACTGACTAGAGTCAACAATGCCCTGAATCCACCAGAACTGGCGCACTCCAGCAGACTGGCCCAGTTAATTAAATGCAGCAATCAATTTGCCAACATAATTTTTTCAGTTTACTTCTTTTCCATAGGAATTTGAAGCATTGTATAGCACACACACACACATACACACAAGATTGTCTCAAAGTAAGAATGAAGTCTTTGTGTGAACATAGCTACACCTTGGGTAAGATGTTTTCCTTCTCTATCCTGTGTTATATATGAAAGTAATAAGCAAAGGAGGCAAGAGTATGTTGTATTGTTTTAAGAAAATGACAAGTTACATGCAAGGAAGTTTTGTTATTACATAGATCCTATTTTATATTTACTACAACTCAGAGAACACTTACAGGGGAAGGTATCCCTGGGAATTACTCTTATTCCTTTATTCAACAAACACTTATTAAATATTAACTGTCTTCCAGGAACTGGTTTAGATGTTGAAGAAATAAGAATATAAAAACGTGCTTACCTCATAGTGGAAAGACATGCAACACAAGCAAGGTAAATAATTAAAATCTGTGCAATTGTACTTTGTTTATGCTAAAATGCTTATTTGTTTTTGCAGACTTGTAAAATCTCTGAAACCAGAATGCATCTTACAGGCAAAAACATGTTATTTCAATTGTTTTTTTTTTCTTCCCATGTCTTACACAAATGTGGCATCTCATAATCATTGGTGTCTAAGTCTGAACGATATATAATGTATGATGGGGGTAAAAACAGAAAAGGATTATAGTTCTGGAAAGGATAAACTTGAATAGGGTGAGGATTCTCTGGAAATGTTGTATCGGGCAACCAGGAGGCAAAGGACTTGGCCTGTATCTATAGATCATCATAGGTCAATGGAACAGCAAAATACATGGCCTGAGACAGTGTGGCCTGTGCACTGGAGGAGCAGCAATGATGTGTGTATGGCTGGAACATGATGAGGGAGTGGAAAGAATGTGAGGTGAGGTCCCAGGGCAGTGACCGGAGACCATATCCTGCATAGACTTATAAATGACCATAGAGACTTCAGTTTGACTTCAGACTCAAACAGACTCCATCAAAGGGTGTAAATCAACACAGTGGTATGGCTGTGGAAGAGGCTGAACTCTGGTGTAGCTTGAAGGTAGAATTTTCAAGATTTGCCCGTAGAATGGAGGGAAGAACGAGACGAGGCTGCCATTGGGAATCGGTCAAGGATCGTGATGCCAATGTTTTCCGTAGGAGTGGGCATACCACTCCTACAGACGTGCTTCAGCCCTCAAAGGTATTCATTTCAGAAAGATTCCTTCCTGAGATAATGGATGATGAAGAAGAATTAATTTGTTAAAGGGTTTTGTTGGTACAATATGGTGTTTCCACGCTTGAAGAGACAGATCGAAGGACCTGTTACACTTTAGTAGGGAATGGACATTTAATGTGGTGTCATGACTCTGAGTGTCTCCGTTTTGAACTGAAGTCTGCACAGACCGGCGCCAAAGCCTCCTTGGAGCCCTGGGTTCTGCCATTCGCACAGACTCCTGGGTAAGATGGTCTCTGCCGTGGCCTGCCTGGGCCCTCCTTCGAGCTCTCTGCCTGGTAATTATTCATAAAGCATTTAACCACAACTTGATTAATTCAGTCTTTCCAAACATTTGGATTATTATTATTACACTAATAGGAGACATATCTGAGTGCATGAAGCTGAGGCACCAGCTATATGCTTTTGGAAATCACATTTACTACCATTCATTAAGAGTCCACTATGCATCAGGCAGTTTAATTTAAGTGTATCCTATGTACTTCTCACGACTCTTCAAGGTAGCTCTTACCTTACCCATTGTACAGATGGGAAATTACAACGATACACAAGGACACGTATGGCATAATGCCTTTCAAGTCTTTGAAACTATTTCCACGTTGCTGTACCATTACGGGCCATGTGGTGTTCCTGATATGGTGTGGTTTCCTGCATTATCAAGGAAAAAGTCCAATCTTATCTAAAGTACTTTCATGTGCTAGGCATTACACTAACATATTTCATAGCAACATCCACAAACTGTATTTACAAAAGCAAAAAATGGGGCTCTTGCATTTTAGAAAGACCAGGAACAGTTATATTTTTAAAAGGGAGGGATTGGGTTTATTAATAACTTTATCATCCAAAAATCCCTCTAAAAGAACAGACAAGCTCAGTAGTTGAAATTTCACAGCACAGCAAAAAACAAGAGCTTTGGAATGGATAGATCTAGATTCAAACCCCGCATCACATTTTACATTTACTATACAGAAGGGACTCAACTCTCTGAGCCTATTTTTCCATCTGTCGATAGGAGAGAAGGCTGCCTGCTTTCAGTAAGGACCAAGTGTAAATGTATGTAATAAAACCTAACCTGGTCCATACAAGGTAGGTAAGATTATTAAGGCAATTTCTAGTGAAGTTCTGTGGTATAATGATAAAAGCTGTGTGTCTTCACCTGCTCTGGCTGCTAAAACAGAATGCTGTAGATTCACCGGGATTAAAATTCATCTGTTTAAAACATTTATTTATCACAGTTCCGTGGGCTGAGGAGTCCAAGGTCAAGGGGCCAGCAAATTCAGTGTCTGGCAAGGACCCTCTTCCTGCTTCATAGACAGCCATCTTTCCATCAGCCCTTCTAGGACAGGAGGAGCAAGGGAGCACTTGGGGGTCTCTTTTACGGTGGCACCGATCTGGAGGCCTCATGGCTTTATCACCTCCCAAGGGCCTCACCCACCCTCCCATTGTGGATTAGGTTACAATGTATGAATTTTGAGGGGGCACAAATCTTCCATCGATAGCACTGTGGTAGGCAAAATAATTACGCCTCCAAAGATGTCCATATTCTAATCTTTGCAACCTGTGAATATTTTTTGTTACATGACAATGGGGAATTAATGTTGAAGATGGAATTAAGGTTCTAATGAGCTGACTTTAAAACAGGCAGTTTATCCTAGATTATAGGTGTGGACCCAAAATAATCAGAATAATCCTTAAAAGTGGAAGGCGTAATAAGAAGAGAAAGCCAGAGAGGTGGCAACTTGCAAAGGTCTCAGCTTGCCGTTGCTGGCTCTGAACATGGAGGAATGGTACCAGAGGCCAAGGAGAGCAAGTGGCCTCTAAAAGCTGGAAAGGAAATGGACTATCTGTTAGAGTCCTGAGGAAGAACGTAGACCTGACAATACCTTAATCTTAGCCCAGTGAGATCCATTTCAGATCTCTGACTTCCACAACTGTAAAATATTATATTTGTACTGTTGAATCCACTAAATTGTAGTCATTTGTTATAGTAGCAACAGGAAACTGAGAGCCAGAAGCTAAGAACCAGGAGGCCCAACTTCCAATTCCTGCTTAGCCACTGTGACCTGGGAGAGCTTTCTGCACCACTCTATGTTCTATTTTCCTTGTCTGCGCAGTGGGAATGAGAATATTAGCTACCTTGTGCCTAAAAAAGCTAATACATAGCTTAGTCATTTAAAGTAGTGTTTGACTCTTAGCAATTACTTAATACATATTAGCTATAAACACTTTCTTAGAGTCCAAGAATAATGGTCTCAGTGATTTTGTGTCAATCCCTTTAGTGCTATAAATATGCAATAGATAATTTTTAATTAAATGCAGTATACAGATATGTAAACACATATATACTGCATCTTATTTACAAAAGGTGCCATATGTAAGCATAAAATGCTGGACACATCTGTGTTTCTAAACTATTTGCTGCATAAACTTAGAGAACAGTTAATAGAGTGTAGAACTCACACCCAGGGATACAAATTGAGGTCATGCAGGTGGGGAGGGCAGAGGCAGAGGCAAAGAGGGCCCTCAGTCATGATGACGAAAAAGAAAGGCAAGTATGTAAGAAATCCACAATGGCAGGTCAGTTGCCATTTTTAACTTAACATTTTATTACTTTCTCCTTTCAAGAACCACTTCATTGCTTTCAATCATGCATGTGGAGAATGCACATAATGATTTGGCATCCCAAAGAAATAAAATTTGAAAGAGCCGCTAAAGTTATCCATCCCTCTTTTCTAAACTTGCAACATCAAAAATAGATGTCCCTGGCATGATAACACGCTGAAGTCATTTTGAAAGAAAATTAGAATGTTGATTCCTCATTTTCCTTTCTCCCCAGTAAGGTTTTAAGCAGATGGGAATATCAGTTTAGTTACTTGACATTTAGAAGGATAAATGACTTAAGAGCTTTCTGATCCCCTCTCATTGCAGCATATTTGATAACATCTGCCCAACATCTCATACTCACGTCAGAGCCAAGTATGATTTAACAAGAAGAGCTTGGATGGCATCCAGGACCTCAGGGTTCCATTCCTGGTCCTGACACTAACAACTAGCATTGCTTCCGTCAACATCCAATGATAAATACAGCTTCTTATTTTATGGGCAGCTTGTTTACTAGGTCCCTAGATCAGTAATTTTCAACCAGCGGACCACCAGAAGTTTTAAAACATGTAATACCTGGCTATTTAGTCAGGGGTGCTGACCTCTTTTCCTTTAGATTGTCCAATTTAACAATGACAACAGCCAACAGAGTAACAGCCATTCAGGGTCAATGAATCAAAATTATATCTACGTTTTCTTCTCGAATTGGCAAAAATATATATTTCTGGTGTGCCACAGAATTTTAGTAATTAGCTTATGTATGCCATGAGATGAAGAAGGTTGAAAATTGCCGCCCTAGATAACATGTAATGATTAAGTCGAAGAAGGTAGAAATGGGATATGTAATAATTTTTTCATGGAGAATATAATAGTGCATATGGGGACAAGTTTTTATTCTACCTTACTTTCGATTGTATTAGAGAGACTACGAAACCAGTGGATGCTATGGCTAAAGATCTTACTGCGTAGAAGAAAGTTTCTCTACTCCCTCAGTATTTTTCTTTTCTGAAGACATGTTACCATCTTTATTAGAAATTCAAATTCTTTTTTTATATAATAAATTACAGTACTTTAGGTTCTTACCTCAGTAGCTATGTCTTACATCAAGAACATAAAAAATATAGTCTAATTTTTCCATTTTATAGTGTACTTTCTAAGGAAAAAAAGGAGTATGTCATCCCTAAGGCATTTATGAAGACTAATTGGGCAACCTTCACCAGATAAGAGCCATAAAACACTTATCAACATTCATCAAAATCACTTGAACAAATAGAAAGCAAGCACCTCCTGACCCGGTCTTCACATCTAGGGGAAGTATAAATCTCTTCTGATGCCTCCATTTGGACATTGGTTAATAGGTAGCTTTTACTCCTTCTGAATTGTCCTCTCTTGGAAGGTATGGGAGTTCATTCATGTTCTGTTCTGAGAAACTATGCAAACAGTCAGGACTCAAAAAATATTTGCTGTGTGAACAGACAGAGTAATTAATTTACTTACGGTGCTCTTCCACTCTATTGTCTTGGCTGGTAAAAGCAGGGCATTTTCTGGTAGAGGTGGTCTCATTGGAATTTAGTTTGCTAAGTCACTCTGCTACGCAAATAAAGGTAAGGAAACACGGAATTCTGAAACATGGAGAGGGGATCTGAAAGGGCAATGGATTCAATGTTCTGGCTTCCCAGTTTTTAGAATGTTAGCATTTCCAGGGCCCTAGACAGGTCATCTAGTCAAAATTTGACAAAACACTTCATGAAAGATGTTCTGAGCCTGAATTAAATGCCAATGTTTTAATTTGGGAAATGGTTTGATGTTACATTTCACTTGCTTTAAAATTATGTGTGTTCTACTTTGAAAGAACATAAGCGCCCCATGTTCATTGCAGTATTATTTACAATCGCCAAGATATGGAAGCAGCCCAAGTGTCTGTCAGTAGATGAGTGGATAAAACAATTATGGCACATTTACACAATGGAATACTACTCGGCCATACAAAAGAAGAAAATTTTGCCCTTTGTGACAGTATGGATGGACCTGGAGAGCATTATACTGAGTGAAATTAGCCAGTTAGAGAAAGACAAATACCATATGATTTCACTCATATGTGGAATACAATGAACAAACTGAACTAACAAGCAGAACTGAGACAGACTTAGAGCAGGAGGACAGCTAAGGCAGAGGGGAAGTTGTGGGGGTAGGGATTGAACAGAAAGGAAAAAGGACCTGTGGACATGGACAACAGTGTGGTGACTGCTTGGGACGAGGGGACTAAAGGGTAATGGAAAATAATACAATAAAAAAATAAAACTGTGTGCGTTTATGAAACAGGACTCCACAGGTGCCTGTCACTTGCTATCTGTCTTTACTACCCACAGGCCTCTATCTGGATGAGCAGTACATGTCTGTGCACATAATCCGCTCCAGAGGATAAAATTACAGTCAATAGCCTATTAAAGAAGCGCAAATTGATGATGCAAGAAAAGGGAAAATTTTCCGATCTTCAAACTACATAAAGATACAAATAATATATTCTGGTGATATTAATTTAGCTGTCACCTAATGTATTCAATTCAATAATTAAATTTAAAATTATTTAGTTACTTGGAGTTTTCTTATCTAATACCTTTAGAATACAAATTCTATAAGCATAGGGATTAAATGTATTCACGACCAAGTACATTGCTTAGTACATACATCAATAATTAATGGACGAAAAATGAATTAAAGGAGAACCTAAAGGACAATTCAGATGTTTTATTAGATAATCGTTCCTGCTGTGAGATCCAAGCGCAAACAGGAAGGCCGAACCAGAGCAGTAAGTGAAAAGAAAGTCACTGTGGCAGGAGGGCTGGCCTTCTGAGGTGTTGCTGACATGGTATAAAGGCTCGGGGTCAAAATATGCCACATCTCCTTCATAAAAAAATTTAAATCTGCCCTGGCTGGTGTGGCTTGGCAGATTGAGGGCCAGCCAGCCTGCGAACCAGAGTCGCCAGTCCAATTCCCAGTCAGGGCACAGGCCTGGGCTGCCGGCCAGGTGCCCGGTAGTGGGCACATGAGAGGCAACCACACATTGATGTTTCTCTCTCTCCCTTTCCCCTTCGTTTCCCCTCTCTCCAAAAATAAATAAATACAATCTTTTTTAAAAAATTTAAATTTGTTCTACCTATCTTGACAAAATATAATTTCATTGTCTTTTAAAAAGTTGCAAAATCCCAGCTTTTTCATGGTCATTTGATCTTCCCTGTCCACTCTCCACTCTCTCTTCTTAGAGTAACAACCTGTTGTTTGCCATGGGTATTGCTTGCCTCCCATGTGCATTCCATTTGAAAGGACTGTCAAGTACGGGATACTGCTCACTGATCCCGCGGGAGCGTGACCAAGGTTTGACCATGGTGTGCTCTTTGCTCTTCCTCTGAAACTTGTTTACAGTAACCAAGACTAAAAATGTTTAGAGTGGATTCATAGCAATGGTAGAAACCAAAGACACGTCCAATAATTTCTGCAGCTTAGATGCCCAGGGCTTCTCTCCTTCTCATGCCTTCCATTGTATTACGCCCCATATTTTCCAGTAATTCATTTTCTGCTTGTAGTGGCCATAGCCAGTTTCTGTTGCTTACAATCAAGAAAATCTAACTGATGCAAAGCTAAGGTAAAGACTTGAAAGTCCCCGTACCTAGATTTACGCACATGTTCTGACCCTGACTGATCACCAGATACGCAGCACCTTCTGTGCTCTACCGAAGCCCCAATTTCCCCACCTACAAAATGGAGATAAAAGAAATGACCCAGTAGAGCTGGTACGAGGATTAAATTAAATGGCATTTGTGTAGTCTCAGGAATTTAGTAAATCCTCAATAAATGGCTAATATGCATACCAAAAGTAAAATGGCTTTTCGTAGGCGTATTGAAACCAAGGAATAATTAAAGATAAAATTGCCGATTCTATAATTTCTACTAAGGACCTTTGCAAGGGTGTTAATCAGGTACTGATACAACATTCCCTTGATTTTAAGATACACAGATCTTAACAACAACAAACATTGCCTAACTGGGAATCACTGGGAAGTTAATCTTTTTAGTTAATGAGTGTGTGTTCCTCTGGCTCTCCTCTTCTCTGCTCCAAGTTCCTATTGAATTTGGTGATGCAGTTTACAGGGACTAGGGCTCTACGTCAGAAATTATGGTAACTAACAGGAGTGACCTGTCCATCACCCAGCCACAGCCCATGGTGTGAGGGACCCTTCATTGCGCGTCCTCTCAGTCGTTATGCTCTAACTCAGATTTACTGAAGAAAGCAGGTGTAGTAATTTTACTAATCACTTGTGCTGACCTCTGCTTGTCTTGACAAGAAACACAATTCTGGTTTGCATTCATCAAGGAAGCTCTGTGTTCAGCCTTCTGTTGTGACCGTTGTAGTTGAAGTTTGTTTTCTGTTGGGATAGCAGATAGCTGTTAATTAAAGTACGTGCCCACTGACCTATGCGCTTTCTTCATGTTTATTTCCTCTATAATCATGATCTTAGAGGGAAGAAGAAAAATGTGTTCTCCTGCTGGAGCCGAAGTCTGCTCATGCTATATTAGCCATGTCAGCATTCACTGAGAGGTATTGATTTTCCTTTGGTGGGACAGACGTACATGGGTGAATCTTGTCATTTGCCAAGTTGCCTCAGTTTACCAACTTATTACGTCAACTAAATACTTGTTACTGTGCCCAAGGAGTAAGAATGATTGATTAATTTTTATAAAAGGCCTGGTGATCTAGAGACAAGTGATAAAAAGACAGTGGACTGGATTGTTGGTGTCTTTTATTAATGTTGACTGAGGGGTTTTGAGCTAGCCAAGCACACGCAGCGTTGTATTGATTTTCAAAGTGGGCACTTAACTGATGCATCAACATTAGATCTAAACAGAATCCTATCCTGGGAAATAAAGCATGATCTCTCTTTTCTCACCAGGTTCCTTTGATGCAGGGTTATTTGAAGTGCGATGGCTTTGCTCCCGTTACTATTCGAAATTGCTCAGTTCCAGTGTTCAAGGAGGGGTTACTGCAATGCTGGGATCTGGCCTAGTAATCTTAATAATTTATTTGATGTTTGCCATAACTATGTGATAATTTTGAGGTACGGGGAAGGGAGAGAAAGGATGGCATAATTTAAAGAGTAGCAGTTTTGGAGTCATAACAGGTGGATTCCTCCCTTTGACCCACCATTTCCTTGTACAAGTTACTGGATATCTCTGTATCTCAATTTCCTAGTCTGTAAAACAAAGATAATTTTAGCAACAGCCTTGGACTTTTATGAAATTTAAATGCGTATGCAAATTAACCATTGGATTTTTAGTTGGTGAGTTATTGGCAACAGGATGAAATACTCTCTATAGATTACAAGGCAGAAGATAACATTGAAATAAGATCTGCTTAAGCTCCATGACCACAAATTTTATACTTAGTCCTTAAACAATCTAGAAAACCACCAAACCTTCAAACCTACTTTCCTTTTTCATCAATTACAAAATCGTAGCCAATATAATGAGATAAAATTATTTTGGGGGATATATTATCCAGAGGGGGTAGGTAGCTGACTTTTATGAGCATCCGGTCCCAAATGCAGCATAAGGGTGCTGAGTGGAGGAGAAAAATAAGAATATAATAAAATATCTGAAGTTGAGAAGTGAATTTGAATGCAAAAGGGGAGAAAGTATTAGGTCAGAGAAGCCCTCTCTGAGGATGGGCCTTCCAAAGAGACACGGGGAAAGTGGAGAAGAGCGCCTTTCGATTAGCGAGAGGATTGCATTTACGACCGAAGGAGCAGGCTTGTCTAAGTAGCAGTGAGGGGCAGCGTGACCGGGGCCAGGTGGGCAGCAGTGAGGGGCAGCACTGTTCATTTCAGCAGGGTAGAGCTGTTGCAGCTGAAACCTGAGATGCAGTCACAGTAAATGGGGCGGCTTTTGTTCTAAGTTCACTGGGCAGTGATGGTGACTTTGAGCAGTGGAAATGTGATCTCATAACTCTTGAAGTTAGTCGCATTTGTTGTTTTAGAAGAAGACATTGACCAATGTCTTTCTGGCCTCCATGCACTTTACAGTGATGATGGGGATGACACCTACCCTAGGAGGGTCTGCGCATAAAAATGAAAAAGGTAGCTGGAATTAATACCATAGGAAGAAGTAGTCACTCTTCTTAAGTACTCATCCTATCAAAACTATAAATATCTTAAAGGCGTGATTTAAAAGATTGTGCCCTCTTTCTCACTGTTTAGGAGACCTTGAAATGAAGTTTCGAGGACTAGTTTTGAATTTTGGAGTATTTTACTAATAACTATGTATTTATCCTTGAGGGAAGGCACTGAGTCTTGGTTCTGTATTTCCAGCTTTTATTACAACACCTGATGCATTATACAAGTTTAATAAACAATGATTAAATTAATGAATCATAAAGACTAATATTTATATATACACTACCTCACAGTTGGAGTTCTAATTCCTTTTGCATTTATTATTATTTCATTTGATCCTGGAGATAAGCCTCAGAGTGGGGCTATGATATCTTATATCCCCACTTCAGAGATGAGATCGCTGAGGGAAAGAGAGGTTAAGCCATAGCCCCAAGCCCCATAATTATGAGACAGTTAAGCGACAAGAGTCAGATGCGAACAATAACGTGATCTCTTGCTAAGAGCCTTTGCCACATTTTGACCCCCAATCCAATCCTTAACTCTGTAAATCTATGAGCATATCCCAGGACTAACTCCAGTTAAAAACTCTCCACATCTCACACACGGGTAATGGCCAAAGGTCAACACATATTGGAAACACTGTCTACGGATCCAAAAACGAGCCTGTAGAATAAGGGCCTGGGTGAATTTTCAGACATTAGTAGTGGACATTTTCATCTTTAATGTGTTGGAACAAGGATTCTTCTGAGCACGGGGGGAATTGCGTGAAACCTCTAATGTGACAGACTGACAGCTATCTGTAGTATCGATCCACTTATGCAATGGTCTAGAGTTTTTAAAAGGACTCTGAATTTAGCAGCAGGTAAGAGACTTCATTACATGCTTATACCTTCACTGTTCATTTCACTCTGGTAAAACTGTACATTTCTTTCTTTCTGGTGTTTGTCACCCCCCCTTCTCCCCAATACCCACTGACCACCAATACCCATTTGTAAAGATCAAGTGAGTTTCTCCCATTGTAAATTCATACCCTGCCTTTTCATGAACCTCACAAAGTGCCAAACTTACTCTTGGTTCACAGTTTAAACCCAGGAAAATCAGACCCATCACCAAATGAACATTTAAGCAGCTTTTTAACTCCTGAGAATTCCTGGAGACAAAGTCCTATTCCATCCCTTCTCCTCCCCATCAGTGACCCTTGGGGTCTCATTATCTTATTTGGTATTTTCGAAACTGAAGCAATTGCGCTAACACCAAGGGCATCACTCACTGCCACCAAATAAAAAAGGCAGCAAAAAATGTGCGAGTGTCAGCGTGCAATGAAGGTCCGAAAGGAAAACAGATGCACAGATGATTCATCATCATCAATAGGCCCTGTCAGGATGAAGTGAAGAGAGAAAAAAATCAGAGACTCTTTGCACTGCGCTGATGTGCGATGCGAGGCTTAGGGGGAGAAGAACGCTCCCAATATCAAGTAGATTTCGCTATTTGATTTAATTTTCTTAACCGCTCAACTCAGAGGTACGGAGGAAGAGAGTTTTTAGATGCTTGCCTAGCACAGACTCACCGATTGCTTGCTGCGTGCCCTACTCAGCACTATAAATTTTGCACGTATCTTTGTTTTAAATATCGGAAATCCTGGGTGGTGGGCAGACAACGCAACACATAGATCACATATCATAGAAATGTACGCTTGAAACCTATAGGATCCTATTAACCAGTGTCGCCCCCATAAATTTAATTAAAAGAGAAAGTTATCTAGCAGCAGAAGAGAAAAAAAAAATGTCACCTGTTATCCCGCTACTCCAACATAATTCTTTTGGATATATTCAGGTGTCACCCCCACCTTTATATAGTTAAAATAATAATGACTATATATTTTGTACTCTGATTTTTCTTAATATATATCAAACAAATTTTCCATGTCTAAAAAAAAAAGAAATTCTTGGTCAGTTTCTTTTTTGCATAATTGCTTCACCTTCTCTTTCTTCTTTCTCTTCTTTATCATCAGTATGTAGTATTTCTGTGA
Organism: Mormoops blainvillei; assembly: GCA_004026545.1. Lineage (NCBI taxonomy): Eukaryota > Metazoa > Chordata > Mammalia > Chiroptera > Mormoopidae > Mormoops > Mormoops blainvillei. The sequence continues at coordinate 206,451 of PVJD01001515.1, forward strand.
ATTTCCTACTTTGCTATTAAATAATAGTTGATCCCTGGCCCTTACTCTAGAAAATACTAAGGGAAACTTATTTCAAAATATATTTATTATCATAAATTTTTATAATTTTAAACATGTTACTATATCATCTTATCCACAGAAACCTAATGATTTCTTCAGAGAAAATAATACCTTCAACTCTGGAGAAATCTGTATTGTTTTTGTTTTTTTCCATGTATGTCAGATCCTTTCTGACAGGTTTCTTGTACTACCTATGGTGATGGGTATGGTTGCCCAAACAACCCAAACAACTATTAGAGAAAGAGTTACAGTTTGTTTTAGAAAGAGTCCTGTTTACCAAGAGGAGAAGGAGGTGGAGGAGGAGAAGGAGACAGCAATGAATACAATTTCTCCCAAATGAATAAGTACTTTTTCTATGCACCTGCTGGAGAAAAAGATAACACTCTGTGTTTTTCATCTTCATCTATTAAAATCACCATTTGTTTAGAATGGTAAATCTAAACTAGTGAAAAGGAATGAACTAGTAAAAGGCTAGTTCAACTTTTATCCCCAACCTGCAAAAAAAAGATCTTGATACTGAAATAAGACTATAAATCAGCTAATGACAGTGTTGGATTTTTCGGGAGATTGAGTTTCTCAGCTACTACGTCCTCTGTTGTGGTAGAATGTTAATAGGACCAGGTGACTATTTTTCCCATTACGTCTCTGGGCTGGTGAGACGTAGGGGAAGGCCGAGAGTTTGTAAAGATGTCCTGCTGTCGCAGACACTACTGTCTTCTGGTACGTGAGTGTATTGAATCATAGCGACACAGCTGACAAAAAGAGCTATGTCTTTTCATGAGCTTGTGTTCTTTATTGCTCACATTAGCTCTTGGAGAACAAAAAAAAAGTGAATTCAACCAACAGGCTATAACTCTTCTTTGACATAGAGTATGACACTGTCTCCTGGTGAAGGGAAGGCTGAGGGAACACGGCACCTTCCTACAACGAGTGAAACATGTAGGGGGGAGAAAGGGAGTGCTGCACCCCCAGAATCTCTGAGCTGTCCTCCCCAACTGAGTCTTTTCCCATGCTGTTCCGGGACATGCCAGCAATTTGAAAGAGCTGATTGGGGTCGTCCACAATCTCACTGAACAAATGTCTCCTTGTTTCCAAAAGGTCAATTTTATTTCTAAGGAAACAAACCACCTTGGGGAAAACACACGATGCCGTGTGTACACTATTTTTTTTTTAAACACAAAAACACCAGCCCCCAAATATTGAAAAAATAAATGGAGCTTACTAAGGAAGAGAACTATTAATTCTCAATATGCTCTCCAATAAATGTCTTTTAAAATATCCTCAAAGATACTAAAAAGGGCAAAAGCTAACAACTAGACTATAAATGAAAAATAAAATCATAAAGAAAGTGTGAGGAAAATCTCTAATAACACAATCAATGAAGACGGATTGAGGAGAATATGTTAAACGACATATGAAATGCTTTTTGCTAAGCCAGAATAGCCCATGTGGCTATAGGAAGCTGTAAAAAGAGTTTGATTCACTGACTTCCCCCCACAACTCTGTTTCTCTAGGCAAAGAGACTTTCCTGAAACAAATCTATGTACCTACTACCTACCTACCTATCTATCCATCCATCTAGCTGCCTATTCATCCGTCTTTCTATCTACACACACATACATATATGCGTATATTTAAACAAACACACATAAACCCACATATATCTATTTTTCTACTACATGGGAACTCACACCTCAACAGCCAGATGTATGCTTCCCTGCCACTTGCCCAGATGCCCTTCCTATTTTTCATAGGCCCTGTTCTTACTTTGTACATCTGCTTAAAAATTATGTATTTGTAAGCTTTGCTAGAGTAACAAATGGCCACAAAAGTCCCAGTGGCTTAAAACAACAAAGATTTTTTTTTCTCACACATGTTACATGTCAACTGCACACTGACGATGGCTCAGCTACAGCTCTTTTCAATTCAGCTGTGTTTCAAAATTTTTATTTACATTAAGATTGTGCTGAAGAAGCACCAGCAATGTGGAGGATGAGATTCTTTGGCACAGGGTCACAGAGTTGAGTAGAAGTGGATTCAGAATTGATCTTCAATTGACATATTATAAGACTTAAATTTTTTTTCCTAATAGCCTGAAATTTTGAAGTCTTCTGTCAGTAACGCAAGAGTGACTAAATAGAAGTTTGTACCTAGATAAGAGAAACTGTCAAAAAAAAAAAAGACACTCACAATGTGTGACATTGGCTTTGAAGTTAGGTGTTGAGAAGTGAGGAAACTTGAGGTCGCAGAAATGATTTCTTTTGGCTTCCCTTCCTTTCTCTTTCCACCTAAGTGTTAAGTAAGGGCAAAGTATTATATTTCATGACACCATTGCCTGAGGTAATTTGGAAGGCAAAAAAAAATCTTGTTTTTAGGCAAAGGAATAATAGCACAACTGTTTTGCCAGTTTGACAGGGAAAGAAAAAAAATGAACTCAGAAAAGAACCAGCAGTTTTTCAATCACGCATTATTGATGAAAAAGGTGATACAGAAATTGTTGCACTTGGGTAGAAAGATGCAACAATTTCTCATCACCAATGAATAAAAGATACAATTGAAAAAAATGGAGAAACAATGAGCACTTAGGTATCATCCTCAGGATAAAAACCAAATCAAGGTCATGTCCATAAAGGATTTGATTAAATTTTCTAAATAGATTAAGGTGGCCACCTGGAAATCTCATTTAGATAAAATAACTCAGAAAAAAAAAAGACTGAAGATATAGTCTTATGGAAGTCTGAGAAGTTTAGAGTATTTGCAATTTGTCCAAAGTGTAAGCACACATTGGAATGTGGGGTGGCCCTGTAATTCCCCATCCCTGGCATTCACACCCTTGTATAATTGCTTTCACTTGATTACAGGCAGGACTGTGACTTGTTTCTAAATGATAAGAACATGACAAAGTAACAGAATGTCACTCTAACGATTATATCATGTGACTTAATTGCATGACTTCTTGCTAACAGACTCTACCTAGAGGTTCTTCTTCTTGGCTTGATTAATTAAGCAGCCAGGTTGAGAAAGCTGATGTGTTAGGGCACTGGGACTGCCTCTAGGAACTCTGTTGGCCTCTGTCAAGGGGAAGCTTCCAGCCAATGTCAGTGGGGACCTGTGACACTCAGTACTAAAGACAAAGGAAATGGACTTGACCAGCAGCCTGAGTGAGCTTTGAGCCGACTCAGACAGCTCAGCCTCCAGGTGAGAAGAAATCCTAGCTGACCCCTTGATTGCAGACTCATGAAACTCTAAGAAGAGAGCCAGTTTAGCTATGCCTGGACTCCCGACCCACAGAAAATGTGAGATAATAAATATGTTCCATATTAAATCACTAAGTTTGCAGTTATTTGTTGGGCAGAAGTAGAAAATTAACATAGTAACAGAAGACATAAAATTTTAAAAAATATATTACTGAACTTAGAAAAGCTCTGTATGGACCAAAAACAAAAAAACAAAAAAACCCCTCAGTATAATAGGCATAATGTATGAAAATAGGCTCATGTTCTGGATGTAACATCATATAAACCAGCTATCTTTTCACCAAAACTCTTTCACATGGAAACACTGTATCTCCCTGCCTCTTCCGCAGTTAGGCGTTGAGGTATTATTGACTTTCAGCCAATGGGATTTTAGAGGAAGTAATTGCGCCACTTTCAGTCTAGGTCTCTGAAACCTCCCTTAGGATTTCTCTTTTCCCATTTTTGGCTGAGCGAACATGGATGATAAGGGTTGCTAGTGGCAAATCCTGAATCTCTGAATGACTACGTAGAGCAGGACCCCTCATCAATGCCTACTGCTCACTGGGGTCTTCGTTTTTTTCAGTAGTGTAAGCAGGGCAACGCCTATTTACCCTCATGTGGTTTGTGCCACAACAGGAAGCGACAGTGGGACTATTACTGAGTTAATCCACAGATATTAGAAGTTTATTTTTTATAATACATGATAGTGCCCTACCTAATGTACATATTAAAAACTTTAAAAATTTTTAAGTACTTCACAAGTATCTAGGCCGATGACTAGATACTTTTTTTACTAAAGTATCTTTTACTAAAAGCAGGGGGGAAAAGAGGAGAGAATCCTAAGAAGCAAGTAGGATCAGCTTTAAACTTCTCTTCAATTCTAAACCAAAGTAAAGTGTACATTGGTTTCATGAGATAGTATACTCTGTTAAAAAAAAGGAAGCTATAACCAAGAAATTTGTAAAACATGACTTTCTGTGAGCTATTTGAAGAATAATAATCTATACTAACAGATTAAATACTCTGAAAACCCAGGAGTTAAAAAACAAAATGGGGATCGGAAAACTATGACCCATAATCTAAATGTGGCCCACTGCCTGTTTTTGTAAATAAAGCTTTATTGAAACACAACCAGATTTGTTCCTTCATGTATTATCTATGAATAGATAATACATGATTATGAATGCTTTCATAATTCAGAGTATGAATGCTTTTTCACACTACAACAGAGTTAAGTAGTTTCAAGAGAAACTGCATAGCCAGCAGAGCTGAAAATATTTAATATCTAGCATTTTACAGGAAAAGTTTGCTGATCTCTGAATAAAACAAAAACAAAACAGAAACAATTTGTTCAACTTCTTACCATATTTGATCGGAAAATACATTATTTTATGTTAACATTTGTTTTCCAAAAAGCACATTATTTAAAAATACTTTTTGACAGAGTTTTGAGGGAAGAAAAGTTGTGACTTAAGAAATTTATACCCAGATAACATGTACCCATTTGTGAAAGTAACGAAAAGTCATCATGTGATATTCTGTGTCTGTGATCACTTAAATAACCCCTGAGAAAAACAACCTGAAGATGTATCAGAGCTAAGAACCAGTGCAATATCTTGGTTCCATATACAGGGCTCAGGGAGAGACAGCCTGGCTCTGACGGGCAGATTACCATGAGTTCTCTGTTATCTCGATGTCTTCATACCCCAAACAGACTGATCATAAAGATGACATGACAGTTAAATTAGATAATTCATGTAAGGTCCTTAGAATCATATGTGGTACAAAGTACATTACCAACATATTAGCAGTTATTATTAAGAGAGCAAGGAATGACAAAACAGTGATATTTTAAAGTCATAAATGATAACATAAAAATCTTATGAGAGCAATAAAACATGGTAATGAATACAGAATTTATTATAAATAAGCTAGGTAACTATGGTTAGTAGACTGAAAACAAAAACAATCACAAGTCAGGAAAGATGTTTGATATATACTGTAAAAATGAAATTCTCTCAAAAGTTTTGTCTATTGCCCCAGTTTAAATTAACTAAATTGTGACAGGGAAAGAAAAAAATACTGACACCATTATTTATATATATATAAATATATATATCAAATAAACAGTTTTCTAAAATAATACTTCAGCAAGGGCATGTTGATAAAGATATACTTATGAATTAATATGAGTGTTTAATTTGATAAAAATATGTGAGGAAAACAATTAAGCGACATGGGTAAAAAGGCTTATATTTTCATTTTGCAATCCCTGCTGCATAATTGATTTAAGCAATGTTCATTGATAGTCGCTAACACCTCTAGAGGAAAAGTAAATGGAATTTATTGCTAAAATAAAGTGTTAGTCCATGAATGACTCGCTGATCATATAGGTAACATGCCACTTTACACTAAAAGAGTTGGACTGACCCTAGACAATCAACCCTTTCTAAAGCAGGACATTATGTAATTCTTTCTTTTTCTAATTTAAAGATTTTATTTATTTTATGTTTAGACAGAGGGGAAGAGAGGGAGAGAGGGAGAGAAACATCAATGTGTGGTTACCTCTCACGCACCCCCTACTGAGGACCTGGCCCGCAACTCAGGCATGTGCCCTAGCTGGGGAATCGAACTGGTGTCCCTTTGGGTCATAGGCCGACACTCAGTCCACTGAGTTACACCAGCCAGGGCCATTATGTGTTTCTTGATGTGATGTGATACAAAGGATGAAGCACCTATGAAGTAATCTTACCAAGATTTTAGGTTCAACTTCTAGTTTGAAAGAACGACAGATATAAGGTTGTTTAATAGCAACATAAATAAGCAATTAAATGAATCTACAATGAGGGAAGTTCTACTGAGAAACTGACATATTTCCTTAAACCAGTTAATGGCACAGGAAATAAAATGGAAACTCACAAATTAAGAGATTTAAGAAGCAATAGGGGATAGCCAAATGCAGTGATGAAAGTTGATAGATCCTGATTCCAAGTGACCGGCTAGATAACAGATCACTATTTTTTTTTAATTTGAATGTGGGTTGAGTATTTGATGACATAGGCAATCAGTGTTTTTAGAATTTAAGTGATAGTTTTTAGATTCAATGATTTAGTCATGAAAAAAATGTTATTTTTTCTTATTTTTAGCTTTTAAAAAAAATGCATACTGAAAAATTTAGTGATGAAAGTATTTGGATCATCTCTGAAATGCTTCTGCAGAACAGATTTTAAAAATAACAAAAAAAAGTGAGAAAAAGAACAGACAAATGTAAAAGGATAAGATATTGATAATTGTGGTATATGGATTACGGGTTGGTTGAGAGTTTATTATGCTATTCTTGTTACTCTCATACATACTTGAGAATTTTCACAATAAAATGCTGAATTTTTTTTAACCTCATATTCAGTTTAGGTAACTAGTTAACTTCTGGGAAGCACTGTTATGGCAATCATTGGAAATATGGACAAATAATTTTGCAAAATGATTTCAGTCAAAGCATTATTTACATTGGGAAAAAATTCCAACTTTAGGGTGATAATTCATATGTAGAGAATTAAGCCACAGTGAGCCTTGAATTATTATGCTTACAAGAAATTTATAGTGACGTGTGAAAAATTCTTACAATATTTAATGAAAATGTCATATAATTGAAATGTCACATATATGTGTATATACATACATACACATAAATGTATAATATGAAGTGCACAAAAATAAACATAGAAACACAAAAAACTAAAGTAAAAAATGCTGACATAATTATTTTCTTCATGGATGATTTTTTTTTGTGCTTTTTCACCCTCTGCTGTACTCTTCAAAATCTCTATAATCACACATTATTTGGTAACTAATAAAAGAAATAAACAATATCTATGTAAATGATTTCTAATTGTTTTAGGAAATTCATCTTATCTTTACTCTGTAAAACCTTTGTTTTCAAAAAAGATCATAAAAGTTAAAGAGTAAGTTAAGGCAAAAATCTAACTATCTACCAAAGAATTTCATAAAGCTCTTCACATCCTTGGAGATATGCCACAATGTTTAAGAATCATTATTAGTAAATGCTTTATATTTATTAAAACTGAAATTTATAGAGCCAGTGAGATCATGATTACATTGAGAAAGTTACAATGGAACAAATCTTGATGTGATAAATAGAAAATACCCAATCTATTTTGGGATTAGAGTTCTAAAGCTAAAACACAAAACAAATGAAACAAAAACAAACAAAAAATCCACGGAGTCTCTTAATTTAATTGCCTCTTATTTTTACCTCTTACTCTACCTGCTTTTATTGTCAAAACTGATAGTATGGACAAAAAGATATGATATAATATCCTAGTAAAATTGTTTGGAAAAATATCCTGCAAACTCCTCCTTATTTTTATTGTATTTTTCCATCCTCAGACCTGAACTCTTAAATATACTGTTCATTTTGCCAGTTAATAATGTATTGTTTCAATTTATTTTCAGAAAAGCAACATTATGTAGGGGATAGAGCCTGGGTCTTTGAATCAAATCTATATTTGAATTCAAGGCCTGGAAGTTTTTCCTTGAATAAACCTCAATTTCCTCATTTACAAAGTGATGATAATATCATTTACCTCAAATTCCTCTTGATAATTAAATAATATGTCAGGCAACATACCTATGGCAGTATCTGATAGATGTTTGAATAATATTCATATTTCAATTCTCTCTTTCGCATACTTCTTTTTTTTAAATTTTCTGGTGCTCTGAAGAAATTCGTTTCGCATTACCATGCCAATGACTAGTTAAGCTCGTAACCAGGCAGGCTCTGTGTTAGGATGGTTGGGGTCATAGTTATCCAGGGGAACGATCGGAATGTAGAGTTTGGAAGAATTCACATTCTCTTACTATTTGTCAATGTCTTAGGTTTTTCAAAATATTATTATTTTTTAAAATCAAGTCACTTTGAAAAATGGCTAGCTCCTCTGCTCCCCCATCTGGAGCCCAGAGACACCAAAAAATTAAAATTTAAACTTATTTCAACAAACGGCAGGTTTGCCATTCCGGTTAGCTCAGTCTTCATGACAACCCCAGTCTTTCTGGACAGTGAGCACATAAGATATCAACAGATGTCATGACCCCAGTTATTTTTCTCTCCTTTGCCCATTTAAGTTGAGTTTCATGTCAGAAAATGTCAGTTTGGGGCCTGACATCCTTTGGGTTGGTTTTCGAAGTCAGTATCCTTACTTGATCCGATCTGATTGACTTGATTGCACGAGGAATTACAACCAATAGTATAATTTAATCACCATGCTTCTTCAGTCTTATTGCATCTGAGCATGCGCACTCAGTATGAGGAGGCCGCCGCCTGCAGAGAGAAGCATAGCTTGCTTCAAGTGTGAGCGGAGAGCTGGGCTCATTGGAAACGAATTCTAGGCATGCTTTCACAGAGTCCTCAGTCTTCGCATTGTACAGATACAATATTTATAGTTTATGCATATAGATATATGTTGTTTAATAATTCATAGAGCTGGATACATTTGCTACAAGGCAATGTGATGTTCTCATTTGATCTGCTTTGGTGGAATCACTTTCTGCCAGGGAATTTGCTGTAATGATGTGCACAGTAAATATTTAATAGCATTAGAAACATCAGAGTTTATTTTACTTTGAAGAGTGCTTAATTATGTCAATTTCCCCTGATGAGATGCTAAAGTCAGTATTATTTGAATGTGGAGTAACTGGGTATAAGTGAAGTCTTTATGTGAGGCTTTCCTCCCATAAGAAGTCACTGCGTGTGAGTTTAACAAGGCAATATACCAGAACCTCAGACCTCATCACTTTGAGCCACATTAATGAAATATTTGTGATAATTCAGCTGTGCTTGAGCTAAAGTTTACCTAGCACTATCAAAGAACAAAGGGTTGGCTAAGTTATGCAGAAGCGTAAACAACACAGGAAGAAAGAAAGTGACATCTATTTTTACTGTGCTGTCTCTATATACCTTGATAGTTATTATTTGCCTACTTATTAGGTGGAATCATATGTTGATATTTGATGGTCTTGACCTAAAAAATGGCAATTTCATACAGGTCAACTTACAAGCTTTAATCAGCACCAAAGCTCTGAGGATAGACGAAGCATCATTTCTGTCAATTCTTTCAAGTTAGTGACAGACCATGTTACATTCTTGATACATTTTTCTTGCATTACCACGAAAACATCCTAAGCCAAGACCTTAGATGATGGAAAAGTTGATAGGATAAGCAACAAATTCCACTTGGCTTTCCAAATAACTGCATGAATTTGGTCTCCATGGTGAGTGTTGTAACTCGTAACTCTTAGTACAGTCAGAACATACGGCTTCACCATGAAGAATAAACTGAATATGGTTCTCTGCATTATCACAGGTTTGATCAAATATCTCATTGCTGTGTTATTTTTATATCCTCCGAAGAGCAGACTTTTCAAAATTTGTATTTTCTCCTGGACACAATGAACAATACTAAGCTTTCAAAAAAAAGATTTTATTTATTTATTTTTAGAGAGAGAACGAAGGGGGAAGAAAGAGAGGGAGAGAAACATCGATGTGTGAGAGAAACATCGACTGGTTGCCTCTCATACACACCCCCAACCAGGGACCAAACCTGCAATCTAGGCATGTTCCCTGACTGGGAATCGAATCGGTGACCTTTTGATTTGCAGGACAAGGCTCAACCAACTGAGTCACACCAGTCAGGGCAGAAATACTAGACTTTTAAAAGAACTTTCCTTTGGGGAAGTTTGTTTACAGAAATGGGGTGATGATTAATGTAGAAAGCAAAACACATAAAAATTGTATAAAAAACACTTTTTATATTATTAAGTACCAAACTTTTTTTTTAATAATAATAATCTGACACAGGATTTTGACAGAGCATTATAGAGTTTCGTTTGCAGATGATATGGTGTATACTAACAGGTTCTTGAAATCCCAGCTGTAATGGGGAAGATATAATCAAATTTACCATTCCAATTTACCAGCCCATATCTAAGTGGTTCATTTCTTTATCAGGTGGTAAATTCCTTTAAAATAGAGATGCCCACACACACCTTCAGATCTTTCAGAACAATTAGAGGACTATCAGGCACAAAATTTGTGCTTTATAATACAGACTCATTCTACCAAATTGTATCCTCTGTATTGCATCTCAGGGACTGATACTTGGCCCATCTGTGCATTTCATACCCCTGGCCATGAAGTTGGTGCAACAATAAAGTGGCCCGCACTGGGTCAATGGGGCTTAATTATGGCATTTTTGCTACAGTTGTTGGCAAAAACAACCTTCTCCTTTATTTCTTAGTATGACACAGCTCACCATAACTCTCTCTTTCAAAGAATAATTGCAGAGCACCTATCATGTGCCAGGCTCTATCTAGTCCACAAGGGGAGTCTCCCTGAGAAGAAAACTGAGAAAATCAGAGCCTGCTAACATTATTTTAATATCATAACCCTGCTATTACTAAGGGCCATTGCTAAAGTTTATATTTATAGCTTAGGATAATTTGTTGTCAATGGCAACAAAGGAAGTATCTGAAAAAGACAAAATGTTTTCAAACTTAAATTTCTTGAGTTTGGGTATTATTCAGACAGCTTTATTTATCTTACACCGAATGGGTAGTCCTGGGGAGATAAGACTTAGTTATTATATTACACGTGCATCCATGGATTTTACTTACACAAATCCAATTACTAGCACATGCATACAACATGCACACGAAGACACACTCCCAAATCGACCCCAAGTCTTCCTTATGTTAACTTACTTATATTAACTAATTCAATTAAGATGGGAGGCAGGAGACAGAGTAGGAAGAACTCTGAGACCACACTGCTGTTGCCGGCCAGCGTCTAGCATCCTGGTTACCAGGAAATGCCCTTTATCATTTAGGTAGAATGAATAGTAAACCAAGGCAGGGAGGAGGAGGAGACATGTCTCACCCAGTCACTCAGCAGTCCTGAGCCTGGTCTGATAATACTGCCGGGTGTCCCAACATCAGAAGAAACGCTATGTTAGCAGGGAAGGAGGGCAGTCCTTGAAATTCTATGTAGCATTTCCACTGTGTGGGAAAAAGAAAGCCGTGAAACTGTGCTTTCATCCCAAGGCCTGGAATGCAGGAAAGGGTCCACAGTGCCCAAAGAAGAGCCCACAGATAACTTTGGGTAACTGCCCCAACTTTAATTAACCGTCTCCCGTTATGTATCTGTTTTACAACAAGATGGACAAATGGTGTCTGATGCGAGATAAGGATTTGGGCTAACAGACCCCCACACATACCTAAGTTTGGGTAGTCACGTTCCCCTCACCCGGCCCAGGAAAGCTAGCACACTTATCCCTTAATCAATATGTAACATTTTTACTCCCATCCCACCAACTATTTAAGTCCTCAGAACAAAGGGCTCTCTATCTTGGCGCTCTGAGTGTTCTTGGCACTCCTGGCTTTCTGGCCCCCCAGGGGCTCGCCACCCCCGCCTTCAGCTGTCCTACTTTCGCCAACCTGCTTTGCCCTGAACCTCTGCCTTTCGCCGCCGCCCCCCCCCACCTTAGGTAGGTCTGTTCTCTTCCATGGGAACGGATCACTGCTAAACTCTGATTGCACAGTAATGGCTGTGCTGATCTGTAATTGTTTACGTGCATCAGCGAGAAGCACCCGGTCTCTCCCGTCAACAGACGTACCATTTATTCTATCACCGAACCTACAATTTGGGAGGTAGAGTCTCTCTAAACACTTTTTTCCCTCACCTCTCACATTAGGGTAAGTCCTATTTACACAAGCCAACCAATACATTTTAAATTAGTCTTCAACCATTCATTCCACTTTACTACTTTGGTTCAGAAATGCATCATGTTTGACAAACATCTTTGTCAGTTTTCACTCCCATTTGATTGTCACCAAGTAATCTTCCTAAAATATAAACCAGGCTATACGCTTGCCGTCTTAACATAATCCAGTGGCTTGACAATTCCCAGAGACGTAGTCAGCAGTTTTTCTGTTGTGTTTACCATAAGTCAAAAAAATGAAAAGAGCAAGTACTTTCACCATGTTTACTGTTTCTTTACAAATTGTATATCTCTGTATTACACACAACATGTGTATTAGAAACCACACACAACACGAGAAATAAGGTAAAAATGAATGGAAATAGATGCTCTCTATTTTCTTCCAATATCCCAATGGATTCTTTTGAGCGTCTGTGAAGATGGCTCACTCCAGCTTGGGGCCCATTGCTCTTGTGGATAAAACACAAACTGTTTCCCATGAGTTATTCATTCTTTTGAGTCATTCTGTAGCCTGTTCTTTATTCTACCCTATACGTTAACATGGTGACATGTGATTTATAGTTTATGCGTGACAAGATAATGTGCAGGGTGAAGATTAAGTTTATGGTTAAAGTCCCTTGAGGGAAAGATATAGTAATTTTTTTTTTCCTTTTGACAGTCTGAGCAACTAGCACATTGCTTAGAGTATGTTTGATAAATTAATAAAGTAATGTAATTAAATATATGAGTTAATATGAAAACTAATTTAGATTGAGCTGCTTAAATGTAAAACACATTTGATTGAACGGTATCTCATCTAAAATTTATTATTTCACTTCATGTATAATATGATGTACTCTATAATAATAAAAATATTGTTTTAAAAATTAGAGAGGGGAAATTTTACTTAAAAGTATAAATAATTGCCTAGTGTTCAAGACACTTGCTATTGAAATAAATGTCCTAATTATAAATGAAACCCGCCTATTTAGTTGTCAGGTCCTGTTTCATCTGGAATTGGAAATATTTTGTATACAGGCAATTCATCCACTTGTGTGTACTTAGAAAAATAATAAAACTAAATTTCTTTATAATTCTTCTTTGGTCTGGATTCTGGTTGTTCCCCAAAGTACTGTGTTTCATTGTTTATGCTTTTCAGTTTCTGCAAAAATAGATGCTGACAGGAATTATCATATTTTGAGAAAGATTGGTGCTACGCTTTTAACTGTCTGAATCTCTTGAGTTGGAGAGATTGAAGGACCTGAAAGCACATTTTCATGGTTTACCGCAGTCACATTTCCTTCATCTTGATGCCTACTGTTTACCTGTCTTCGTGGGAGATGAGTAAGAGCCTCCAACCCCGTTTCAGCCCTGACCCCCCTTGGAAACACACAGGAAGCTACAGCTTGCAAATTGACACTCACTGCACAGTATCAGAAAACGGCCTCCTGAGGCAAGTTTCAAAGAAATCTCAAGATAGAGGTGGGATCTTGGCATCATACATTTATCACCATGTGTTTTTAAAAATTGATTTAGAAAGGAAAAACTGTTCATTCAGCATTAAAAGATGGTAAACTCAGAAAAAGAAAATCCAGTAGCATGAAACTTAATTGCTTTAATTTTTGCGAAAGCAAGCAAAAATTGAGCCCAGATATGAATCAGTGATACAAATTTTCCTCTTCCTCGAACCATGCCACTGCCATTTTTGCCGGAGTTCTACACTGAAACTCGTTATCCTTAGAGTCCAGCTCAGAGCCAAAGGAGACTTAGCCATTTAGAAGTTCACGGCCAGTTTCCACTACTAGCTAAGCTTCTGAGTGTGCTATACAGACTCCTGCGTTGGCTGATCCTCTAAACTGGTTCTCTGGGCCACATGTGGAAGAACAGTTGTCTTGGGCCGCACATTAAATAGACAATCACTAACAAAAACAAAAATATCTCATAATGTTTTAAGTAAATTTACGCCTTTGTCTTGGGCCGCATTCACTGCCATCCGGGACCGTGTGTGACCTGCGGGCAACAGGTGGGGCGCCCCTGCAATACATCCCGCATGAATGGACATCACTAATAATAACAGTAATGAACACATGCAGGGAGATGTTCCCTTCCAAAGTGCTCCACAAACATTCTCTAATAACCCTGCCTACTAAAAGCAAACTTTAGTCCCTTGAAGTTTATAGTAAGGCTTGGCATTTGTTTGAAGATCACCTTTCTCTTTGGACTGAGAATGGATTTGATAGCATAGGAACGAGACGAAAAAGATAAAGTAGGGGATAAGAATGACAAAAAGAGAGAAGTATATCACGTCCAAAGGCATGAGTTGTGTACCACTGAGAAGCCACTACTAGGCATAAGGCACTGATCCACACATAGCCGGCTGAAGCCAAGACGGATGTGACCAGGACCAAGACAGAAGGCTTTATGGAACTGCAATTGTGATTAGATCATGAAAGTAAAGGGTATTATGAATCCTTGCAGGTTGGAGATACTCTAACCATACACAGGTATTGTCCATTTAAGAACCTATGGAGAATTTTAATAAAAATGTATCTGAGTCAAAGAGAGGTTATAGGCCTGGGAGCAAGACCTCAACAGGCTGAGAAAAGAACTTCAGAGGATAACAGTCTGCAGCTTCTTTTATGCATTTGAGATTAAGGAGGGGATGTCAGGAACATCACCTGAAGGCAGAAGCAAGCAAGGTAGGGGGCAGATTACAGGCTAGCTAAGGCTCTGTGCTCTGGTTGTTTCGGTCTTAGAAGGAGGGGTCTGAAAGGGGACATTTCAAAGGTATGTTAGCCTAGTTGCCAAGAAACAATGAACAGTGCTTGCTTATGGCAAAGATAAACCTTTTAGTAAAGAAGGTATATGCTTGGGGCGTGACTGCCCATCCGGAATTGGCCATTTAGGAATTTCAGATCACCCTGTGAGGTGATAGAACCCCCCTTTTTCCTGGGAACACCCCCCACTTTTTCACCCACGGCACGGAAAGTCATAATAGTGAAGGTGGTATTTAAGAAAGGTTCTGAAAAACAGGTAAGAGGATTAAGAGGCACAGATGGCATTCTTGACAGAAAGGCAGACTTAAACCCAGGCATAGATGAGGATTCAGGAGAGCAGGGTCTGGGAAGGAGTGCGCAGCTGCCTGGCTGATGGTGAGAAAGTGCTCGGGGTGCCAGGAGCAGGGGGCACTCACTGAGGGCTGACTGTGTAGGTCAGAGCAGGCGCGCAGTAGGAGGCAGGGCACAAACAATGCAGTAGGTGGTGGCAGCCTTTAACAGTATTTTAGCAGAGAACTGATGAGATCAGATTTCTGCAGGGCTCCCAGCATCCTGCTAAAAGCAGAATCTTACAGCTGTGTCGAGAAATGCCAAGGCTTCCTGTTAATGTAACATGTATCCTTCCTAAAGGTTGTAAAAAAAAGAAAAAAATCTGACTGAGGTGTAATACAAATGTATCCTATTGCCCCAGAGCCACCAAGAAGGCCCATTAAGAGGTTTCATTCAAGGCCCTCTGTCGCCAAGGAGGGGGATGGTGTGACCTGCTCTATCTGGAAGCTTTTTCAATGACTGATGTTGCCGAGGCATCTAATTTAAACTTACTTGGATTTATCTGGCCTAAGGGCGTTGCTGAAATATTTTAACTAACAAGATAGGGATTAACTATTAAAAAGTGACAGACCAATCAGTCAGTTATCTTGCCCAAGAGGCTGCCATGGCTTCAAGTTAGCGAAGGGAGATGCATCGGTGACTCCGAGGGACGGCTCTTGGAGTAGACTAGGGCTTCGGCTCCTCTCCGTGGCCTGAGCAGGCCGGGCACCGGCTGCCCAGCCTGGAAGATCTGATGAAGCTACTGCCGCGGGCAATGCGCTGGTGCCCTGTGCTTCGACCAATCTGATCTCAAGTCCTCTTTGCCATGTCCTCGTCTTAGGACGCGGGCACTGGATAATTGGAGTGAAACTGCCAAGCCTGAGCAAGGCCTACTCCACCTTGAGATACGGATATTCGGAAGTTTCTGAACTGCTCCATTCTTCAGCTTCTGTGTCCCTCATGCTTGGCTGACTCTAGTCTCTTTAAACAGCTCCTCATTTCTGTCTTTACTCACATCTGGGCTTTTCTGGTGAAGAGTTTCATAACTATTCCAATTCTGATACTTTCCAATTAGCCTGTTTTCTTCAATAAGGAACCCAACTTCCTAGATCATACCCTGCCCCTACTAGAGGGATTTTGATTCAGTAAATCAGGTGTGGGTCTCCTTTACTTCATCCTGATGTAGCCATTCACAGAACCACTTCTCTAGGCTGTAAATTACATGCAGGGGAGTATCAGGTCTGTTTTGTTTACCACTATTTTCCAACGGTGCTTATAAAGAACAGGCTCAATATATGTTTACTGAATTAATGAATCAATGAATCAATGGTTGAATGGTTGAATGAATGACTGAATGAACCTTTCAATGAACACATTGGCTGCAGAACTCTCTGTCCACGCCCCCCCACACACACATACAATCATACCCTGACTAATGTAAATTTTATATATGTCTGTGGATATCTAGTAAAATGAATGAACAGACATTAGACATTTAGGATTTGGTTTGCTTAGGAAAAATTTGTCAATTTGAGAATAAAGTGTGTCAATTTTTGCTTAGAAAAGGAAACGGGGAAGGGCAGAGCATGTGATGCCCAGGCCTGCGGTCGCAGAGGCCTCAGACAGCAGCTGAAGTTTCTATCTGCCTAAAGGACACAAGGAGAAAGTGAGGAGGAAGACAAGTCTTGATCTTCTGCAGACGTTAGCATGGCTTCACCAGAGGAGGGCCCCTGAGCTGTAGGGCTGTCACAGCATCACACAATTAAGGCAATTATCAGAAGTTAGTAGCCTTGAGATGCATATCAAAAAGGTAAAAAGGTGACAGAAGCAGCAGCAGCAGCAATGAAATATCAAGTGCTCAAGGGAGGTTGTGAAATGATAATGGAGAAGAACATAAATGTAAAATAACCCCTGAAAATTCCAAGCCACTGGGGATTCTGTGGTGGACCTGATAGGGGCCACACCAGTGTAATGGGATTTACGTGTGTTCGTATTCGACATTATCATTCATAGCTGATGGAGCCGGAGAACATCTGGGCTGTGGATACAGTCATTAGGTGCACAACCACTCCCTCCGCCTGCCTACTCTTCTCCAGCTCGTATCATTTCGATCTGCACTCGGCTAACCTTGATCTTGCCTTAGGTAGTGACTGTGCAAAATTCCTCCTCAGTCATGTGCCCTAAGTTCTCAAGATTTAGGGAGGAGCTGCAGATCCATGTCAGACTTCCCGAAAACAGTCATTAGAAATGCTAATATAAAAAAAAAAATCCCACAATGAATCTGCTAATTTGTTCCTATGTTGTAGACAGTTCTGTGTAAACCACAAGGTGCTGCTCACCTCTCGGGTGGAAGTCGGAATCATGGCATTGGGAAGGGGGGCGCATACGTCCACAGGGAGTTACACTTGTTGGTCTCGGGCTGCAGTCTGGGTCGGGACGTATTTGTCTGGAGTAAGGATTTAGAGCAGTGACACTGATGGCAGCAGTAGTGGCACCTAGCATTACGAGTCCTCATTTATAGCAAGCGCTCGTTTGATCTCCTCTTCACCCTGATTTAGGGAAGGCTGCACACCCACCACCTGAAGCTGGAAAGATAAGAGCGACAGTGGTGTATCAGCCACAGAAACTCACAGCCCAGGGAGGAGGCCAGGCAGGGCTGGCCTCAGGGAGGTGCCCTTGGGAAGAGCAAGCAAATAAGGTGTGGCGATCCCTGGCCCTGGGAGAGGAGGGGAATGATTTGTTCAAATAATTCTACAGAGGGACTGAAAACGGTCTCCTGCTATGCCAGGATAAGCAGCCCTACGCGTGGTCCCTGAGATAAGGAGTCTTGTTTGGCTAGGAGTCCCTCCTGTGGGAGGAGAATGGCAAGGGGAGCTTGAGGTCAGGGCACTGGAAGCCCTCCTGGTCCAGGCGTCAGGGCAAGCTATAATACTGAGTCTTTACTTCAGGTCTTACGGTGCACGGTCAGCACTAACTGAAGCTTCCCACGTGCTAAATGCTGGTTCAGGTGCTCAAGGTGGACTTCTCATTTTACCTGGGCAATAACCCCATACCTCCCAGCAAGTACTATGAATTTCTTTTCTTCACACATCTGGAAATGCCACTGAAGTGTCCACAGTAAGGGGTAGGGCTGAAATTTGAAGCTCTTCTTAATACTGTGTGCACTGCCTTCAGTTAATGGCAATAATGGCATCGCATTGGCTTAGGCTTTTAAATGCAAATTTAATTGTAGAATCCTTGAATTTTGGAGCGTTAATGGGTCTGAGAGATCTCAGTGCGCCCTGGGAAAATTAATGACATAGATAGTTCTTTCGCATTGGAAAAATAGGACAAGATATAAGATAAAGTAATTGCAGACCAAAACTGAACTATAATAATATAATATTAATTATACACGAATATTTTTCTAAGGATCTGAGGAACTTATTGTCGCTTAAATTGAATAGTAGTGATACTGCTAATGTGAAAGTGATATGAACTATTAGGAAGACTTCCTGCAATGCAGATGCTCCTATCTAATACACTTTATACGTCTTAATAATGCACGCTTTGCTGACCTTGCCAGTCTGTGGAGATGAATGAAATCACGTGACTATGAAGAGCCCATGTTTAACGATCTTGTGTCCCCATTTAATCATTTGTAAAAATAACCCTCCCGTTTATTCACCCTCAGGAATAAATATTCTCAGGAACGAATGTGCATGACCAGCGTACTTCACTGGACACGGCTTCTCACGGTTTATTCCTGAGTCTTAGCACCTCCACTTGCCAGGGCCCACCACCTCAGTCAGGTACCTCAGTCACAGCTCAGTATTTCCTCACTCTGTCTCCCACCAAGCAGGTCAACGGCACAACAGTGGTTCCGTAGTCCATACTGTCCCTTAGCTGCCATGTGGTGTGCGGCAATAGGGGAAAACTCTTTATTCTGAGTTTACTCCTTTAGAATGACTCCAGAGGTGGGCTGATTCTTGAACTTTATCATGAAGTGATTCTAATTGTTGTTTTGTTTTGTTTTGTTTTGTTTTGTTTCTCTCTGAGAGGGTGTATGTTCCTTCTACTTTTCCTCAGTGATCAGAAGTTAAAAGGAACAGACCCTTCTAAGTTCGGGTTTCTGACATTCTTGTTGTAGGTTCTCTTAACTCAGCTATTTTTAAAAATTTAAAAATAGGTAGGATTTACATCAAGTAAAACCCACTTTTTGGCGCATGCTCTGTGAGTTCCAATGGGGGCGCACCGTGGCACAGCACCGCTCTACTGAGGCACAGAACCATTCGCCCTCTTGGAAAATTCCCTTCTGCCCTCTGTTGTCAGCCCTTTGCCTCACTTTCAGCATCTGGTAGCTACTACTGTGTCTGTCCCTACGTTTTTTCTTTTTGAGTGTGTCAGATAAATGTGTCCTGTCCTGTTCGTTTTGGTTTTCGACGAGGATGAATGTGGACGCCGTTTTCCTGGGACTGTTTCAGTTTATGCTTAATTAGCAACAGCACTTTCTTTATCCTTGAAAGTGGCTCTGACTCCGTGATGAACCAGAGGATTATGTGCCTTACAGTAACACACACACACATACACACATACACACACACATGCCCCTTTCCACGGAGGGCTGGTTGAAGCCACATGTAAGAAAAACATTTCTATGCACTGCTCGAGAGGCTCCCCAATCCATCTATCCACGCAATGAAAAGAAAAACAAAATAAACACAAACACCATTCAACAAGTTCGGATCATTAAAGTTTTGAATATGGTAATTTCCTCAAATTGATATTTACATGCATTGGAATATTCAAATGTTTAGCATATACTATAAATAAAATGGACCGTGATTTATGGCCAAGTCCTAGTCCCCTGGCTGCAATGTCACCCTTTTATTTCCTACTGTCAATAACACAAAAATGCATCATGATCCGTAAGTTATAAATTGTTGTTTAAATATGCTAATGTTCCTAGTGTCTTAATACATAAAGAAACTTGTCAATGCAAATATCTATAAACAGAGAGATCAGCTACTTAACTGGCCTGTGAAACAGATAATTCTGGAATCAAAATGGGCAGAAACGGTGCTGGACTCTCCGATATCTAAGGTCATTCTGACCTAACACGGTCAGAATGAGGGTGGTACCATCGCTGCAAAGACTGAAAGCTTTTAAGTTAATCTTGCATTCGAATTCTAAACCTGCTACTTCCTTCTTCTTTTCTTTCTTTAATCCCCCTACCATTGTTCATGTCCATGGGTTATGCCTGTACATTCTTTGGCTACTCCATTTCCTGCACTTTACATCCTCATGGCTATTCTGTAACTACCTATTTGTACTTCTCAATTCCCTCACCTCTCACCCTTTCCCCACAACCCCTCCCATTGTTCAACAGTCCGCAACGAATGTCTTTTCTCTTGCTTTTAAGATCCTCTCTTTATCTTTTTTTGGGTATATTTTAATTATGCTATTACAGTTGTCTTATTTTTATCTCCCCTTTATCCCCTCTGCCCTTCACCCCATCCCACATCCCCAGGTCAACATTTTCCTTCCACCACTTTCCTCAGCCCCGCCCACCCCCACCTCCCACCCTCAATCCTTCCCCCATTTGGCTTTTTCAGTGGGTCCTTTACGTATGTCCCTTGATGGCCCTTCCCCTCCTTTTCCCCTGTTATCCTCCTCCCTCCTCCCCTCTGGTTGCTTTCGTCCTCTGCTTATGTTTCTTCATCTGTCAAATAAGGATAATACTTCACAGAGTGGTTAGAATTAAATTGGATAATGCATGTAATTTGTTAGCATAGTGTCTAGCACATACTAAGAGTTAAAAAGAAAAGTAGTTGTTATTACATGAAACCAGTGTTTATTAGTTGCTTTTCAGAGTTTATTAGTGCTTAGGGTGATATAAGCAGAAATGGTCCAGTGAATAAAGCTTGGTGAAACACAGCCAATAAAATTTGATATTTTATCCAATAGAAGCTAGCTATTTTACGTTTCCCCTTCCTTTTTGAAGCATACGAGGTGGCATATAAAATTGCACTGCTTGTGCGTTACGTCAGAGCCCATCAGAGCCTGCCTGAGCCCACCGCAAGGAGAATCCCCAATAATCTGGGGGCCCGGGGGAAAAGTACAGGTAGAGGCCGACCTAAAATACATCTCAATGTTATAAACCAAGCTGACAATGTGCTGAATAAAATATATCCTAGCTTCCTACATTATCAAATACATCCATGACAAAATGGAAAACCAAGTTTGAATTTAGAATTTTTGAACTCCTCAGAGGTCCATGCTATAAAATGTCTGCTTGGGAAGACTTGCGCTCCGGGACCCCGGCCCCCATCCCTCCACCTCAGCCTACCCCTTTTCAGCCCACCCGAGCTCCATCCTGCACTCTGAGGGACATCGTGAATATCCACTCTGCCCATGCAAGTTTGGTCCAGATTCTTGGCTACCCTGAGACCTAAGGATATGTACGTAGGAGGAACCATCAACCTGTGGGAAGATAAACCTAGGAAGAGCACGAAGGTGCCCCTGAGGATAACTACAAGAACTTTTTTTCAGAGAATTCTAGCATCTCAGACACCCGTGGAACTTGGTCTCGCAGTCTTGTTTCCTGTAGGGAGTGGTGCAGCAGGAAGAAATCCTGAGAGCATTTGTCTAAAAGGCTAACAGGCTAAAAGGCCAGGCTCAGGTTAGGGGCCTCTCTTGCCTGCCCAGGGTCTAAGAGCAGTTCTAGCCTTTTATCTCCTTGAGTGTGTCCACAGATTCCGTATCGTAGCTCCCTAGGACTTAGGTGCAGCTACATGAGGAAGGCAGTGGGAGACCAAGCCATTTCCGGGCCTGGTCTTTGAAACGTTTCATGAAATTTTCCCATTGCCTGTATTCATTCATCAGCTGTCCACGTGCAGAGGATTCAGGAGAACATTTTGGGGTCTAGGGAATGGGAGAGTCATTCTCTGGAAAAAGCCTGAGTCCCCCAATACAGACATGAAGCAGAACTCTTCCTATCACAAGTTAAGAGTTCTTGTGTTGAACCACTGTGAGTGTGTCCGCATCTGTGTACACACATGCACCCATGTGTGTGTATGTGTGTGTGTTAGGAGTTAGTGTACCCTGACCAACACATCTGCCATCCTGGAGAGGTTTTTCTGGATGTATTTCTTGCTTAAATGCCCCTTTCTACTTCTCATCCTGTATCCCTCCCATAAACAAACAAAAGGACTTTCAGCATAACCAAGTAAATGAAGGAAAAAAGAATGGGGGGGAGGGATAAATGGGGGAATGGTGGAATGACATCATTAATAAAGAAAGAACCCAGATGCCTCCCCTGGTAGGCTAATGGCAGATCTAAACATATATGCTCAAAATTTAGAAACTGAACTATTTAGACTTATGCCTAAAATATTTCTTCATATGTTTTCTCTACCTCAGGTTAATAGTTGACACCCATGACACAAGTAGGAACATGGACACTGTTTTGTCTCTACCTCCCTTCTTGCCCAGTCCCCACTTTTCAGGTGGCTTCCCTGACTGTTTCTCTCCACCTTCCCCCTTCTTTTTATTGACATGATTAAAAAGGGAGCAGCCAAGATTTTCTAGCTCGACTCTGACTCTTGGACACGATTGATAGACAACAAAACAGACAATAGTCGCTTTAGACTGGATCAATCAAAAGTCTTCTCTGAACATTTAAAATTGAGGGAATATGACGATTGCAGTCTGGCTGAGTGGTGGAAGTCATAACCTTAATCAAGTTCGATGGTGTCACATACTGCCAGGTGCCCTGGGAAACCTGGTACGACAGAGAAACACTAAAATAACAACAGGTGGGCAAAGAGAAGCAGAGACAAGAGATCAAGGAGCAGCTCCTTCAGCTCCCTATCATTTTACAGCCCTCGGCTTCAGTCTCCTCCTGATGTTCATATTTATCCCTTTAGACCAGGAAAAATAACTGAACTTTTATGGAAAAGATCTCTTTAGAATAACCCGAATGCATAGTTTGTGTTGCCAGAAATTACCATAGACTTAAAATGAAGGGGCAATACCCAAAATTTCTTATTTCAGACCTTTTCTATCCCCATCTTGACCACAAACCTTCACGTCACCTTGAAATTATTAAAGCGTCAGTGACTTTCGTCAAAGAAAGGCAGAGTGCTTCCATCTGTGAAGTTATACTGCCTTTACCATTCAAAAAAAAATCTTCTAAAGTTTTTTTTTTTTTTTCCAACAGCAATGTAAAAAAAGAGTGTCTTTGTAGTGAAAAAAAATACAGAAAGCTAATTAAATCTCAGGGGCATTTTTTTCTTGTTCTAATGCCGTTTTTCTCAGAAAGAAAAACAAGCATCAAGGCTACTCCCAAAGACACTTCCCGACCTGCCACTGCCACTCACATGAAGTTGAGAAGAAAATTCTGGGCTTGATTTGTTCTTGCTTTTCAAGAAAAAGAGGCTTCATATTCATCGGGGAGGGAGAGTAGAAGAAAAACACCCTCAGCGGTTATTTTCAAGGGGCTGAAATACTTGTTCTCACCACGGAAGGTATTCAACTTTACTAAGATGGTTGCTAGGGAGCTAGGCAATTTGAGCGAATATTTTTGAATGTTTATAAAACTAAAGAGCGGCATCATTGGCAACACACTTACTGGCAGAGCGGAGCCAATTAGTCGCACTGCCAGAGTGACGGCACACAGCCGATTTCACGGAGGGGCAAACGTGCAATGATGCATGCTGCTGGAGATGTTCTAAACCACAGGTAGTTAAGTCTCAGATAAAGGGGATGATGGCCACTTTCCTACCTCGGGACATTTGGAGTGTTCGAGTTTGGGGTTACAAAAGCACCTGAGAGCACCTTTTTAGGCAATTTTGATGCATTTCCTGCTTTTTTCTTGGATAAAATATATGACAGGATCAACTGTCCTTGAAGCTGAAGATTGGTTTCTTAATAAGAAACAGCCCAGCGATGTGTCCCCATTTCACTCATTGTATCTGCACAGTTCGACCACAATTCTCGTTTTCATTGTCTTCCTCTCATATATTCCTGGCTGTCATTTTAACGACAACAATGAACATCTACATTTTTAGGGATAATAATAATTTAAAAAGCAGAGCAAAACTGTCTATGCAGAGGATCCAACCAATAAGCAAAACAAAACAAATGAAACTTTCCACGATATGCAAAAATATGGTACATTGATTCTCCTGATTGTTGCTTTTCATTGACTCTCTTCTTACTTCATTTTATCCACATCCTATTTCCCTTATGGTCAGAAAAAAATGTGTAATTATGAAATATCTGACCAGTGATCAGAGAGTGTCAAGATGATCTGTGGATGTGTAGTGAAGACAGCAGGACTGAGCTGAAGGAAAACTGGGGCTACCAGACAATCTTCACGAAGGCTGCAGACAGCTCTACGTGGCACTCAGGGGTGCGGACAACTTCCCAGGGTGGCTCTCAGTGGGGCAACAGTATCAGGCTTTGATACTTCCAAGTAAACCGGTCACAGATACAGGCAGCCCGGCCCAGGCATAGCCTTGGCAAAGTGGTTTTCTTTAGTGGACGCCATCTCAGAGATGGGCCAAGAGCCGCAGCCTTCTCTCCGCAGGACTCTCCGCTGCTAGAGGAATGGGTTCGTCCTTCCTGGAGGGAGTTCTGGGCAGCACGGCACAGCAGAGCGCCCTTCACATTAACAGGGAATACTCACTTTTCACAAAAGCAATGGATTGCATGAAACAGTATAGGGTAGCCTTAGCCTGTTATTTGCTTATGACATGCTCCATGTTGAACACTGCGAGAGATATGGTGCAAAGGAAATCCAACCAGTACAGGACATATTGTTTAAGACATAAATGTATTCAGGGGGCACCATCAAAGTACAAGGCAGAATACGACTACTAAGTGGTAACAGAGAGAGAGGAACTTGGTGCCACAGGCATGTGGAGAAGACAGTGACAAATATTAATGAAATCGGTAGGGATGAGGCCAGGGTCTGGGTTACATCTTTGAAAGCAGAGTTAAGATAAAACCAGCAGCGGGCATAGGACTATTAGTGCATAAAAGAGACGGTTGCGCATATACCACTGACAAAGCAAGCAGAAATAGAGTAACCTGCAGGGGCAGGTAGGAAGGGTGTCTGCCTTGCAGCAAAGAGAGGCAAACTGGAGCAGATAAAGGGGGTCAGGTGATAGAATGGCTGGAATGGCAGGCTGAAGAGACTGTACATCATTCAAAATAAAATGCAAAGCTACATACCCTGGTATGAATGTCAAACAATAAAAGTGGAGCTTTTAAAAATTAACCTGGCAGAAGGGTAGGAATAAATTGCAGAAGATGAGACCATAAATCACCACCTTCTTGACAAAGTTGCCAAGATGGGAAAGGTGGAATTCCTGAAATTGTGTGCCACATAAAAAGAAATTAGGACTCAAAGAATGATAAAATGTAACTTTTCCAAAGTCACAGAACAAAGAAGTAATGGAGCTGGGGATCAAACCCACATCTGCCTCCAAATTGCCTCTTTTACCACCTGGTCACACTGTCAGGATATTAGAAAATCTACGTGCAAGGTGATTTTCTCTCCCAACAGTGCTCAGAAAGTAAGAAAATTAAAACTGGCACCGCTTCGGAGCACAATATCGTTTTTAGGTTTTAAGACTATTTGGGGAATTAAATTTTGTATCTGTGACACATTTTTATCATTAAAAAATATAAAACATTCATTTTTCCTCTAAGAACACTTTCTGAAACATTTTTATGTCATTAATTAATGGATTCAATAAATATTTAATGACTGCCTATTCTTTGCCAGGAACTATTCTTTAGTGTAGCAGAGAAAGCAGAAAACAAGACGGTCCTATTGTTATAACACTTACCTTCTCCTTGAAAAAGACAAATAATAAATATAAATATAAAAACCAGTTATAAACCATAAACACAGATCTATAATAATTTCAGATACTATGTATTTTAGGGAAATGTGTACAGGGTAATTTTATTAATAGTTACTGGGTCAGAGTAGGAGGTGATAAGGTAATTTGGGGCCTGAGTATATTGATAAATAAAAAAAAAGCATGTGTAGTGTTTTATTTTTTGATGCTCTAGCACTTACTCTCTGTGTAATCTTAATCTATCTGTGGCTCAGTTTACTTAGCTAATTTATAGGTCTGTTGCTGTCTTTAAATGAGTAAATACCTAAAAATTCCTTTGCGAGTATACATGGAGGAGTTCAATAAGTGTTTTTTTAAACAGTTTGTTTAATTGATTTTAGAGAGAGAGAGGGGGGAGAAGAGAGAGAGAGATCAATTTGTTGTTCCACTTACTTATGTACTCATTGGTTAATTCTTGTATGTGCCCTGACTGAAATTGAACCCGCAACCTTGGCTTATTAGGATGATGCTCCAACCCCGCCAGGGCAATGAAAATTAATTCATTATTAAATAGTATTCATATTCCTGAGAATGAGGCAGAATAGCTCCTAACGGTAAAATTTCCCTCTTGAGACTATTCTTCATAACTGGGATGCAAGTTGGCCTCTGCCTTAATCAATAACTACTTATTAAACAGACACTATCTGTTAGGCATTAGCTTCCTTAAGGTGGCCATAATTCAGAAATTGCTAAATGAAATTCCTTGAGTTTGTTTTGTTTCCCTGCGAACCCCCACACTGGTTTATCAGCCTGCAGGAGAAGCGGAAAGATAGCCTCGGGGGTTCTGCCAGCTGGGCCCAGCCCAGACTTCAAAGAGTGTTATGAATGTGTAAAATTGCCTTTGGCAAATACTATTTACAGACCCTCAGGCACAGTTATGCTGAAATGATAAGAAATGTCACTGCAGCCTACTGCATTGAATAATAAACATTTCCTGCTTTCAGTTGCAACTAGCTACTTACCAAGCACTCAGGAAGGGTTTACAAGGACAATCAAGGTAGAGAGCAAGGGCTTCTATTTTCTTCTCATTAATATGCTACAACTCTTCCTATTAATTAAGGCAGTAGTCTAGCCAGGAGTAGAACTTAGTGAGATTATCTATATTATGCACTTGAAATATAGTTTATCCATTTTAATTAAATAAGTTCTAAATATAACCACTTTCAATTCTTCTATACCCAGAAACTAATTAAAAATGAAATTAGTTAATGTTTCTCTGTGACATCATTAAAAATCGTTCATATAAAAATGCAAATATCTCTATGGTGTGTTGCATGGCTACTTGGATCCCTCTGTGGTGTTGAAACTAAAGGATGAAAGCTTTGCATGAATAGGGACCTCTGGGCAAAAATTATTTTTTCTCAAATTTCTTTCCATGTCTAATCATCTCTGTTTGTCTCATCTTGGCATGTTCCAGACACTGGTTACAGCCCCGGAAGCCTATTAAATGTCATCTTCCTAGCTATACCCTTTCACAGGCTTCACGTTGAGTTGACATGAAGATGTACCAAGCATATATTTAAGGACTTCTCCAAGTGCTCAAAAGGCCTTTAGTGTCTAGAAACTACTAGTGCAAGAGATATCTAGGCTAATATCTGGGGCAACACATGTCTTTTCCTGGAGAAAATAGAGTCTGAAAGAAAAAGGGTAAAACACAAGTCACAGTTGCTGACATTTATTAAACACTCCATTGAGATTATCTTACTTTTTCCTCAAGATAACTCTATTTTTAGCATCCATACATAACAGAAGGAACTGAGATTCAGGTCCTATGCTCTGGACCACCGTGCTTGGTTGATCCCCTGGGTCATCCCTTCATTGTCGGATCAATCGCAATGGCCAGGTGTGCTGAAGATACACTTTTCCAAAGAAGATGTATGGATGGCCAATGGGTACAAGGAATGGTGCTCAGCATCATCAGTCATCAGAGAATGCAAATCAAACCCCAGAGAGAGGGAAGGGGATCTTTGTGCACTGTTGTGGAAATTACAAATACTATGAAGAACCACAGCATGGACGATCCTCAAAAACTGAAATATAAAACAATCATATGATCCAGTATTTCCATTTCTGGGACTATATTCAAAAGAAATGAAAACGCTAACTGGAAAAGATATCTGCAACCCCATGTTCACTGCAACGTTATTGCAAGAGGCAAGACACAGAGACAGCCTAAGTGTCCATCAATGGATGAATGAATAAAAAGGACATATATATGATGGTGTATTTTAATTCAGCCATTAAAATTGAGGAAATTATGCCATTTGCGACAACATGGATGGACCCAGAGGGCATTATGGTAAATGAAGTAAATTAGAGAAAGAAAAATACTGTGCCATTTAAATGATATGTGGAATCAAAGAACAATTTTTAAAGAAAAACAAATGAAGCTCATAGAAAAAGAGTTCAGATTTGTGGTAAAGCATTTTTCTCCAAGTGTATTTTTATAGACAAAAATACACATCATTTTGAATTATGAAGTTATTTTTCTAATTTTATGAAGCACTTCATAAAAACATGGAGATGATGACACATCAAATGTAATATGATTGAGTACTTACTATCTGTCAGGTCACATGCCAGATGCTAAGTCGCAGACAGAAGAAATGGGCAAAGCCTGTTCCTTTGTAGCTAGTGTTGCCGGTGGAAATCGGCTTCTTCCACAGGATGGCAAGGAAGGTGCTCCAAGGACCCACTCACAGGAGATTGCAGTGTGGCAAAGTTTATTTGGGACGGCTACTCCTGGGTTTCCAGTCTCCCATCTCCCTCTTTCCTGCCATGGAAAAATTTCAACCATATCTTCAGCAAGGCCAAAACAGAGGCCAGTTTCCAGAGTTTCTTTTTCATATTAAAGTTTAGTCCTTTAAAGCCCACACCACCTGCTGCAGGCCCAGACTGCTACTAGGCTCACGTGGTTACCTGTGTTTCCAGGCAGCAGAGAGAATGCATAAACGAATAGGGCAATGCAGGTCACCAGGAGAGAGAAAGAGAGAGAGAGAGAGAGAGAGAGAGAGAGAGAGAGAGAGAGAGATGGGGGCACTTCTTTGTTTTCCTGGGATTATATAGCTCAGGCTTGGGAACGACCAGAAGCTTTCCCAAAATAACCCACCAACTTCCCAAGCTTTCGCAGGCTTCTGATGGGTCCACTCCCTAGTTAGATGGGCAAGCCACTATGGTCAAGCATCTCTACATGCACCATTTTTACTTCTATTTGTGCATGTCCTTACCTCCCCCTTCTTTGTCCTATCCCTTTCCCCAGTGATCTGCGGGTACCTGACTGGTGGTTCCCAGGTGGGCTGAGGGTGAAGCCATAGCTTCCTGGTTAAACAAACAGGCTCATACTCCCCAGTTTATTAAGTTCAATGTCTAATACCCTTTATTTCCTTTCATATTAATAACTAGTCAACTACCTATGGTAACAATCAGAGAAGATAAAAGTATAAATATATAAAATGTGGAATAATTTTTTAAAAAGATTCAATTATAACAATTATTTTTCCCCCAATTCCCTTATGACCTAGTCTTTATAGTTGTATACTGTCACTTCTACTTTATTCTATTCATCAAGAGCATCCTCTATGCATTACCTTGTTTGATGCTATCTTCTATCTAATTATTATTATTTTCACCTACAGAGGTAGGGGTGAGATCTAGAGAGTTTAATTTGTTGCCCAAAGTTATCTACACTACATAGTAATAATGCATTCAAAATCAGTCCACCATGATTTCAAAGTTATATTTGTTTGAACATGGCATTTTATCCAAGTTTGAGTAAAAACGACTTCATTTCTCTTCAGCCTTGACCGCCGACTCTATCTCTTCTTAAATGAGTAGGTCCCGAACAACAAAATAATTTTTAAAAACTCCGATGCTTATAAGCAAGGAAAAGATTGGAATAATGGGTGTGTTTTCTCTTCCTACTTCTAGGATGGATTAAGATTTACTTGAAAGAAAGCACAGCACACTCGCTGAAAGCAAGGGCAGTGGGGTCAGACGAAGCCTCTTTTGCACCATTGCTCGGCTACATGTGCATTTGGACACAGTACTGACATTCCCTAGGCTTCTGTTTTCATGTGTGTCAAACGGGCATATGAATAACATATGCCTCATAGGGTTGTGGTGAGAATTAAATGAAAGCATTAATATAAAGCACCTAACCCACTAATACGTGTTCAATACGTGTTAGTTACCATGATTTTTATTGGCCAGTTCACTACAGTTTGCCATCAGTTCTTACAGTCAGATAATAAACTTTTCCAGTATTGATGTGTCCTATCTACTTATCCTGCCCATGTGCCCAGGATAGGAATTGGGTTTCAATGGGATTTTAAAAATTATCTTCACCTGTAATGGACGGCAGTGAAAACCTCAACTCACTCCCAGAAGCACTGCTTAGGATGTGGCGTAATTAAAATAAGAGAACAATCAACAGCAGGAATGTTAATGTAAAATCAAGGAAATTATTAAGAAACTGAACAACATCATTAAGAATCCCCTGAGGTTTCTATAAATATGGAAGTTGTGTAGGAGTTGAAATAATACAGAAGGGAAACACCAAAAATGTGTTTCTGTCCATAGGCATTGCCAGCATAAGTCTCTGCAGGCTGTATAACTCAAAGCAGTTTCTTCGACGAGGGCGACTTACGGCGGTGAATCCGATATTAGATAACATCAAGGACTGGTTTTCAGTGGGTGCTAAAGCACAATTTATATTTATCCCCATGCTAAAATGTAGCAGCTGAGCCATTAAAACAACACTCTGGCCCACTTTGAAAAAAATAAAGACCCTATAAAAGTAACTTAGACCTTGTATCAAGGGTTTATACTTTTCTCGAGCCACCGGATTTGATTGATGATGTAATAAGAATCTTATATTGTTACCAGTACTATGAGAGGAGTTACATTTGAACTCTCCTAGTAGGATAATGAGTCCAAAAACTTATCTGAGACATACTCTGGTGTTGTAGTGGTGGAAACTGAGTTAGCTAAGGCAGGAACTCAAGAGAGACTTCAAGTCTAAGTCTCAGCTCCTGAGTTATGTGTGAAGGTCTATGAGAAACCTCCTTGACAGCTCTATGCCCGGTTAGCCCTCCACTCTGCAACGTGGCGATGTATTCACTTATTCACTTGGGGCAGTGTCTAGGAAGTCGCATTTTGGCTGTGATTTATAGAACAAAGAGATGGTTAGCCAAGAAAATCT
Organism: Mormoops blainvillei; assembly: GCA_004026545.1. Lineage (NCBI taxonomy): Eukaryota > Metazoa > Chordata > Mammalia > Chiroptera > Mormoopidae > Mormoops > Mormoops blainvillei. The sequence goes on from PVJD01001515.1 coordinate 237,696, forward strand.
AAGTGGCATGCACTTACATGGAGAAGAGTCTTAATGCTGGGACAATGCTGATGTGTTTGAGGGCGACTGGAGGGTGGCATGTGGAAGGGAGAGTAGTAGTGAGGGCATTTTAAAAGCAGGTGGAGATGAAGTCACAATAAGCCATATGTTAAAGGCCCTAGGTTTTAGTCTACATGCAACGAGGAGACATTGATTGGTTTTGGTCAAAGGAATGATTGAATCTGTACCGTGATTTGTAAGAAGCACTTTGGCTTCTACATGGGGAATGATCAGAATGGGGGAAGAATTTGTGGCCTGTTATGTAGCTAGACAGGCTATGATGGTGGCATGAACCAAGGAGACAGAGAGAGACAAATGTGGACAGACACAGATCATTTCTGGAGGTAGAATCAAAACGTTTTGCTGACAAATGAGACAAGGGTGTTTACAAAACAGAAGTGGTCAATCATTTCAAAATTTCTGGCTTGAATGACAATAAAGAACATTCACTGGAATGGATAAAATACCAGAAGAGGAGATCAATTGTTCGATGGGGAATTGCTAAACAACAGGCATCAAGTTTCGATTAGGCAAGGGGAGTAAGTTCTAGAATCTAGACATTTGTTCTACAACATTGTGTCCATGATTAAAAATACTCTTTTGTGTGCTTAAAATTGTGCTAAGAGGGTAAACCTCATGCCAAGTGTTCTTACCACAATAAAGTTTAAAAATAAGAAAGAAAGAACGATAGGAAGAAAATGTTCAAGGTTTAACATGTTAATTTGACTTGCGTATGAGACACTCAACTGGAGATTTCTAGCAGGCCATTCGGTATAAGTGTGCGTAGATTGGAAGAGACCTCGCACTGTATCCTAGTTACACAGGTGGGTTGGATTTTTACCCACCTGTTCTTTGTAGGTTTCTATGCCTAATTGTTTCCCTAGATCCAAAGAATGATCTAAGAAAGAGACAATTACTGTTAGAGAGACATTGCTCAAAGTTCAAATAACCAGGTAATTTCTGAAATGAAAGGGTTTTGATAAGACCTCTCCGATAAGCTGTGCCAACCCTTTGCAAAAGCAGCACAGATCAGGTTTAGCTCAAGTAAAACACCGAGGCGGGCTGTCTGTGGATTCTAAGCATTAGAGAGCGGTGCTGTTCTTAACACTTTTGAAGGAATCCTCATCTTGGTCAAATTTCTACCCACTGAGCTTTCAGAGCCTAAAATAAATTCCTATTTGTAACATGGATACAAGAGGACTAGTAAAACTAGCGTAATGCTGACATTATGAGAACAACGTGCCTTCCTTTTCTACAGGCCCATTGGGAATGAGCTGAGCTCAGTTTTTTGAGAGCCATGCTAATTAGACAGCAGGGTCTAAAGAGACTGGCTAAATCGTGACCCCGCCTGCACTGCTTATCTTCAAACACAACATAATAGCATAATGATTCATGAAATGAAGCCATTTCTGATCAAATTGTTGGGTTTTTTTCCTTAGCCCCCGTGCCTGCTCAGGGCAAGGAACTTCTTCCCAAGCTTCAACTCCAGGAGTTGAGGCTCTGCCAATGTTACAATACCAAAGTCAATAGTAATTGATTGCAACTGTTACAACAGCAAAAAAAAAAAAAAGCTTTGCTAAGCAAAGGGATTTATGGATTTGGCCATATCTTGTTGTTTGCTGTCTTCATTTACTACAGGTACACGTTCCTCCCTGTTTTTCAAGGTAGGGTGGATGAAACTGGTGTGGAAATGGTTTTAGTAATGCATTAGATAAAGAAAAATTTCTCAATAGGGCCCTTTTAAAAATAGATTCATTTTTTTCCTATTTAACACTAAGATGTTTTCTGTAGAAAAATTTTAGAAATTTTAATAGAAATTTAAAAAGTAAAAATGATTCATAATCATACAACATAACATTAAACATGATCCTTTTATAGTTTTTATAAAGTTCTCTTTCTAAATATATCTATGGTTATGTATATTTTTAATAAAATTAGAATCAGATTTTTGTATGCAGCCTTTCCCATGTTCTTTAAAATACTTTTAAAATATTATTTTTGATATTTGCAAAATAATCAGATACATGTATAATGACTTAGCAATCATTTTATTATAATCTATTTAATATTTAGTGTGTTTAGGAAGAGCTTTTCAAAAGTAAGTTTCTGTACAATTTATTCTAGAATTCTTGTTTCAAAATTTCTATTAAGAATAATAAGAGAAAAATCCAGAATCCTTGACTTTTAGAATCTTATCCGTATAATATAAATGTACACAGTGGAATGTTTTATGTATCAAAAAAGTTAGTAGGTTTAAAGATAGTGGACTCATTCACATCCTTCTCCCTGGACTATCATTTTGCTGGATAAAGCAAATTTTCTATAGCACATTTTCCATAAAATGATTACCTACTGGTAGGTCCATATATGGTTCATAAACATTTTAAGTTCTTTGTTTTATAGGTTTTTATACTGCAACTGATAACAGCAAAGAACACAAATCTATCTTGGAGAAGAAAAGTTCTATTTCTCTGCATAATTGTCCATTTGCATGAATTCATAAAAGTCCCTTCTTTATCTATTTTCACGTTGTGGGAGAATATAGGATCAAGGAGTTTATTATTCCTAAAGATGGTAACTTCCGATCCTAATCACAGTGGAGCTGGGGTGGAGCTAGCTCAGTGAAGGGTCACTATACGAACCACCAAAATGTTCCCACAGTTCATAGTCCTGAACCTCTCGTCCTTACACCTATTCTAAAATCTCCCTGTAAATTTCTACGTCCCCTAACTTCCTTTCTTTTCACATTCTGGTTTCTGACACATATACAAGGAAAACTCCTTTCTTCTATCTGCTGGAATGTTCTGGAATTAGTCTGCAATGCAATGCCATGTTCAGGAGTTGAGAAATAAAAATATAGATATTATTCATTTTCCTGTGGCCATTTAATGTTTATGATACATATAAACTTAGATATAATATAGTGATAAATAGAATGGTAATGTAAATGTCTGTAACTTGTTCTCTCTTTCCTTTTGCCAGCTGAAGATAATTCTTTTTCTTTCTAAGAGGACTTCTGTTTTTTGTACAATGGTTTGCAAGATTTTATAAAGTGAAAGGAGGAAAATAACAGAAGCAAAATACGAAGATAAGGATTCCAATCAAAACATATAGACAGCCAGAGGAAAGAACGATAAAAGAATAGAGTCCTTTTTAGCATTAAGAGTTAGTGATGGTAATTAATAGTAAAGAGAAGAAAACTTATGGGAGCCTAACAGTTGATATGGATAGAAATGGGAAAAGAAAATATCTGAGAATATACTTAAAAAACAGGATATTTCAAAGTCAGCATTATTGACATTTGGGACTAGATAATACTATGTTAAAGGAGCTGTCGTGTGCGCTGATGCTCAGAAGCATTCGGGGCCTCCCCTAACAGATGCCGTCGGTTGTAACAAACAAAACTGTCTACGGTCATTGCCAAGTATTCCCTGAAGGGCCAGATTTTTCCCAGTTCAGAAACACTGTTTAAAAATGCCTCCCTCGCCTCTCCACCTGACCCAGCCATCCAACTTTTGCCATTTTCCCCAGAGACCAAGTAAACATTAGGATTGTTTCACCTACAGTTTTCCATGGATTGTTCTTTCTTTGGATTGACTCTACACAAAGACTGTACTTTATTGGGTGCCAGTTGTATTTAGTCTGGATTTTCAGATTGGATAGTTGATATATAACATGCGTCAGTATATCATTGGCTGTTAGCAACAGGTTAATAGGGAGGGGATAAAAAGAGGGCTGTGGGACTGAGGGTTAGGAGATGTTGGTTTTAGTCCTGAATGTAGTAATGATTAGGAGAAAGTCGTTGTATTTATGGGTTTTGATATCATTCAAATGGGGTGGTCATCAAGTTCCTTACAGATTTGATATTTAGTGATTCAATTATGCTACAGCTCTTTTACAAGTACCCTAATGCAACACCTATTTTCATGGTGTTGCACGTGTGATATCAGGAAATTTCTAGGTAGTAAAGAAATGTCTAAGGTAGGAAAGTCAAGAGTTAAGGGAAATTTTGGTGGAAAGACCATCGTAAAGTGAAGAGAGTACTTGCAAACCCTTTGGTTTTAAAAGCTATAATCTGTGGACCCTACTCTTACCTCTGTTCCTATGGTACCTCCATCTTAGTAGGTGTCAACTCAGTCTCTTGTGCATTCCTTTCATTACATCAACATACCTCCAATTCGACCATGAGTCTCAAAGTAGAATAGGATTTGCTCTGTTGGTTTTCTGGTGGGGGCACCTACATTTCTGTAAAAGAAATGTGTTATGTATATTTTCACTGGGGGATTGCACCAGTGTTAGAAGGAGAAAAGGGGATTTTTCTGTCCCTTTAAAAATATAATTAAGATCTGAGTTTCAAGGGCAATGAATGCCCTTGTTCTCCTCTTCACTTGTCACCAAATGATGGTGGCAGATTTGACAACTAGGCCAAACACTTCAAGAGCATTTTAAAAGCTATTTTGTTATTCAAGAATTTGGGGAAAGAATCCCTGGGGACTTAACACTATCAGGAAGAAGAAAAACGGACAGAAGTAATAGGGGCTGCATGTTGTGGAACGTCATTGTAAAAGCTAAGACCCATACTTTATTCAGACATCCTGTTTGAAAGCCTACTTACATCATAAAAAAAAAGAAATGTTTCCTATCCATTAGTTGTCTGTCAATAAAAAGTGTTGAATTTGGATGTGATTCTAATTCTTGTTTGGTCTTCCAATTATTTCTGTAACTGAAAAAAAAAGGGGCCAGAAAAACTCAGAACCTCTCTTTATAATTGCATGATCATAAAAGACAGATAATCTTTCAATATTGTCTTATAATTTAGTCAATAATAAAATTAAAGCCATTCCTGTTTTCATAATTTTAGTTTTACAGTTTTTTCCCCTCTATTTTTAAAATGTAGGGCAATACGTATTTTGTAGTTTTTTCAAAATTACTCTTGATCAAGGGAATAATATATATATATATATATTTTTTTATATGGAGCATTAGTGAGTCAGAGCTTTGTAATCATCAGGGAAAAGCAGAGGATTAGCAAGATATGAATTCAGCAGGGTATTAAGCAGAAAGCAATCATTTGCCAGAGTTGAATAAATCCTGAATCTTTCTGGAGGTTAAAATCTGTTTGATTAGCTCATTTTAAAAATTATTTTTAGTCCTTGCTTATGTTTCCCAAGTAGAAGCATTAAGATTCGGTTGTAAGCTGGAGCCTTCTGATGTAGGAATTCTATTTTATTTTTCCTGTTAACCGGGTACCTGTTCTACCTATCGAATATTTCTTGTTGAAAAGGTTTGGGTACAAAGAGCAAGTTATCTAAATCCCAATGCACAGAGTATCTGAAAGGTGAATATTCAAGGCAGACAGAATACGATGGAAAAGTGATGGGCAAAATGCTGCTGATTCCTTTTACCAGTAATTCACTCTTATAATTAGGAAAGAATTTTATACTTATTGGAAATAAGTAACTCATCGCAAAACAATAAAATCAGAAATATAAAAATGGTATGTATTCATTACGCAAAAATGGTCATGCTTAACAAGTTTGTATGCTTAAGCTCACACAAGTAAAGATTAATTTTAAAAAATAAAACAAGGGTCCTGATATGCATTCTTTCTTGTTACCTGCCTTTTTAACCAAGTAATTTTTAGAAATACCTGTATTTATATAGATCTATTTAATGTTTTCTTTTTAAATCAGAGGATTTTTTTTTTCATTTAATAAATAGAATATTGTACAGGATTAAGAGCATGAGTTTTGGAGTCAGATAAACATGGACTCAATAAGTATTCTTGATATTTAGCTTACTCTCTCCAGATCGTAGTTTATTCTAATTTTTTTAACTGAAGAGAAAGATAATGGAGATAATAATAATATCTAATATGTAGGTTATTGATTGTGACAATGAAATGACATCAACAAGTGCCTCAAATATCAGTAGTATATATAATTTAACACACTGGGTTCAACAAGTGTTAGGGACTATCATTGTCATAATTGATTTATCCAGTCTTCTACAGTTTAATGTTTGGATTATTTTCTATATTCTCTATTATCGCTAACACTTTGAAGAATCCTGTGAAACCAAACTTAGGTACTTGCCTGTCTATTTCTGCAGGATAAATCCCTTAAAGTAAATGTCAAAGGTACAGGGTTTGTTTGTTTTTATAATTTTGATTTCTCTGGCCAAATTACACCATACTGAGATGACATGCCAATTTGAAATCTTATTAGCATGATATAGAAATGAAAGAATTATTTTATCCTGTCTGAACAGGTGAGACAATACTTTTATCTTTAGCTGTGTAGGTGAGAAAAATCTTCACACCGTGCAAAAAAACTGTTCTAAGCCACTAAAATTCTCCTCTAATTGCCTTAAAAGATCACGATGTACCTTTTAAAACATTTGGAGACAATGACAGTCATGCTCCTTGCTAATCAATTTTCAGAGAAATAGACATTTTATATTTCCCCCCAAATAATTATTTCTGCAACTTGATCAGGCAATTTTTAGCTCTTTTGTTAAATTTAATATAAGAATTCTAATTTTTAAGAAATGTTACCTCTTTTAAGGGTCTATGAATATTGTAGTGGCACGGAGCCTACATCAGAAAGAGCACGGACTTCAGAATCAGATCAAACAGGGCTCCGATTCTCATCTACCATGTACGTATCAGTTGTACATGCTCTATGAACATGATTAAAGCTTTCAGATACTTCATTTATTCATTTCTACATGGGGAAGATTACACTCTCATGAACTTGTCTTCACACTGGCATTCACACTTTACATTGCTCCTCTGTTAGCAGATCCCCTGTTTCTTTGGGAAACTGCTCATCCCCCACTCAACCTACCTCCTTTGGTCAGTCCATCTCAGTCCTCTTCTAGCCCCTTGTTATAGAATCGCTCACATGAGATAGATTTGACTAATCTTAGTATCCACATTCTAAGCAACAGAGATCGGTTCAAGGTTGGTCATGTCACCAAGTAGGCTAACCAGAATTCTCTGAGTTACTCAAATGATTTAAGCCAAGTTGCCTATCCCATTTTACAGTGCATGGAATAATGCTACAACATGATAGAAAGAGGGGAGAAAGGTAGAGGGGGACAGAAAGAAAAGGTCTGAAATTCACATTCCATAAGAACTGTCATGATCCTGGAATTCTCAGCTACAGGAGACCTTCAATTCTCATATACGCTTAACATGGTTTGAGTTATGACTGTGTCATGGCAACACAGAGTCCTAATACAAAAATCTATCACTGAGGGTGTTGTGTGTCTTGACTGAGATTTACCATATAAAGTGCCCAGCAAGACCTTCTAAATGTTAGACTCTTTCTTGTTCTTATTTGAAGCATTCATTCCTTTGAACTACTGATCAAGTTCACTGAGAAAATGGATAACTTGTCTGGTAGAGTCCAGAACCCAGAAGCAGATTAAGGTCGGTTGAGGCCCCGGGCACAGAAGAAAATATTGGGCCCCTTAAAAAAGAGAGAGAGAGACAGGGAAAATAAAAATATATGCCTTCAGAAGTCGGGGCCCAGGGTGTGTGCCTGGTGCACCCGCCATTAAATCCGCCTCTGCCAGAACCCTTCACTTAATGAGAAGGCTGTCAGCACATCTGGGGAGGCTTCAAGATGAAGAGGTTACTCAGTGAATGGGGGTTCCTTCTTCCACTGTGACTCCTCTTACCTCAAGAAGATAATAGTCTCACGCTTTCTCTCCAGCCACAATCACTCTCAAATAAGTAATTCAGTAAGGCACAGGTACCTGAAGTGTCTTCTCTCCCAGAGTCCTGACAGGCGTAGCTCTCACTTCCGTGCAAAGTGAACTAAACTCATGATGTTTCTAGTTCTTTCTCAAACCATCAGTTATCTTAGAGGACTCTTGTAGCTTGACTCAGCTTGATAAGCAAATTTAGTCATTAATTTCCCTTTTCTAGCTCTTAATTATGGTCATTTAGCAACTAAAACTTTATTATTTGAATGCTATAGTTATCATCCAAAGGAGAGGCTGGACTTGAACAATTATACAGATATTCATTTTAGAAAACAAAAGATCAACAGTAACAACAACAACTGAAACCAAAGAAATGTGGAAACCCTTGTTTAACCTCCATGGATTCTAATTGTAATATGAGAGAATTAGAAAATGATCCCTCTGGCTCTAACATTTAATGACGCTATGATTTTATAAAACGACAAACATTTTGGGACTTCCAACCTTCTAGATCATTAGGCAGTTGGTATGTGTTTCATTATTGAGACATCAGATAAGATATTCTTACAAAAGAACCATATTTTCAAGTATTCCTAAGGCAACCATAGATTCACATAGGAAGGAAACTAGGTCTTATCAGGAGCCTTAGGTTGTAATTTACTGTGTGATTTTGGACAAATCATTTCTTTCTCAGGGACCTTTTTTCCTCATTTGCAACACAGTAGGTTTGGATGACAATGATAGTTTCCGTTATATTTTAATCAAAGAACTCTTTTGCAAATGAATGTGAAATACTGTCCTTGCCAGTCCCACTTCCAGAGAAGTCTTCTGTACTGCCTGGCTCAATGCACCCTTCCTACATCTTCAAAGCCAGCAACATTGCATCTCTCTCCCATGGCTGCATCCCTATCTTATTCTCTTCTACCTCTTTCTTCCCTCTTTAAGAACATTATGAGTAAATGGGACACATCCATATAATCCAGGATAATCTCCCTATTTTAAAGTAAAGTGATTAGCACCTTGAGCCCATCTGCAATTTCAATTCCTCTATGCTGTGTAGTATAACATACTCACAGACCCACCAATTATGATGTGGACATTTGGGGGGCGGGCCATTATTTTGTCTATTGCACTGTTGAAATTGTCTAGTCCTTGTTTGTTAAGATTGGGAACCATGGTTTACTGTTAGTATCAAGACCAACCCAGAGCACATGCGATGTTTTGGGGAGAATTATCTAATTTATTATTCAATCAGGATTTTTTTGTGTGAGTGAAAGAGGTGTTCTTAATAATTCCCATAAGAAAACAGACATAATTGTTATAACCCAGGCAAAGTTAGACACCTGGTAACACCGCATAGTACATATGCCACAAATTTGCTGAATTTGACATTTTATAGACATTTTTTTGAATGTTCAGGTATATGCTAAATGATCTGGAAATCCAAACCATACAGTTAAGTTTGGTAGAAAGGATTCCTGCATGCAATGCTGTGAGTGAAATTTTCAGATACACTTTACAGAATATCCGTGAAGGCTGGTGTTCAGTGGAGGTCACGTGGAGGATATGGGAGCCTGAAAATGAGACAGTCATACTACAGAAAGTTACTGAAATACAAGTAACTTGAATACAAGTGCTGAAAATTTCCTGTGAATTAAATTTCTTGTATACTTATTCAACTACATTCATACTACAAGACTGACATTATTTTGTATCCTACTTCTTTTACTTAAAATGTAAGCAAGTTTTCATCTTCCATCGTTATTTTCATAATTATTTTAAGAAGTAATATTGACGTGGCTTCCCAAATTTGCCACGCATAAGCAACACTGTCGTGAAAACATCTGAACTGCGGTCCCTCTTCTATTTCAGATCACGGCCACAGCACTAACCCAGCCCTGGGAGTGGGTAGATGAGGGTGCTCTGGGCAAAATGAAGGGCAAGGGCCGGAGAAGGGAAAGGCTTGCAGAGGAGGCCGAATGCAGGTCTGACAGTGGCTGATTATCGGTCCCCAAAGGTGTCCATGTCCTCCTTCCCAGATCCTACAAAGGCTACCTGACATGGCGTAAGAAACTCTGCAGATGTGATGAAATTAAGGATCTTGAGATGGAAAACTGGCCTGGATTATCTGTGTGGGCTCAGAATAATCAGAAGTCTCCTTATAAAAGGTAAGTAGGGGTCAGAGCTGGAGAAAGCGGTATGGAGACAGAAGCCGTTAGTGAATATATGACAGTACTAAACGGCGGGCTTTCGAGATGGAATAAAGGACCTTGAGCCTCGGCATGCACATGGCCTCTGGAAGCTGGCAAAGGCAATGGACCTGAGCCTGCCCTAGAACCTCAGAAAGAACCAACCCTGCTGATGTCTTCAGCCCAAAGAGACTGGTTTTGGACTTAAGATCTCTAGAACTATAAAATAAATTGGTGATGATTCAAGCCACTTAGTTTGTGGTAAGTTGTCATAATAGCAACAGGAAACTAGTATGAGGCACTATGTGGCCATAGGGTTAGGAATGAGGGTGGCACGATGCAGAGCTGGAAGAAGCTCTGTCTCTCTGAGCAGAGCATCCACTTTGGGGAAGTGAACACATAGCAAGTAAAGATGCGGTGGGGGCATGAGGATGGAGGAAAGGGCTTCAGCAACAGCCTAATGGGTTTAAGCCCAACCTCTGCTGTAAACTCAAGAAACTTACTCCATTATTTTGTAAAATAAGGAAAATGCAACTAGCTTTCTGGGCTTTTCTGAAAATTAGGCAGATTATCATAATGATTAAAAGCATGAGCTTTGGAGCTGTTGTGTGCTAAGCTCAAATCCTTTGTTCAACTGACAATTACTGATTATACAGATTTAACCATGTTACTGACCTTTGTAATGTTATTTCCATGTTTGCAAAATTGAGTTATTCATAATGCCTCCCTTGTAGGGTTGATAAGATTAAATGTATATAGTGCAATATACTGTATGCAAAGCAATATATAAATAGATATATTGAGCTGATTCTTAATATACACCAAGTCTCTACCCTTAGGGGTGCACAGAAGTGTTCATTCATTTGTTATTTGTTGGATTTCCCCCCGGGAGCAGAACACTTTAAAAGTATTCAGTCTGCAGCAGAATGTAAAAGACAAGCACCCTGCCCCTGAGGGGCACATTTTCTGGTTTCCTTTCCTTCACTGAAAATGAATGGGATTTCCAGTGGTTCTCAAAGAGCTCACTTTCCAATGAAGTCACTGCCTCTGCCTGAAGTGTGAAGCTTTTCTAAGAAAATTTCTAATTGCTATTTGGGGGCAATCACAAGTCTCCCTCAAGCCCCCCTCTTAGGCTGCAGAAGAGCCAACACTTCCTTTTAATACAGCTGCATACCTCCACCTGGCACCAGGTTAATGACATATTAGAGAAAATGAGTCTTAAGACTTTCTCATGGCTGATGTCATCACAGAAACACTTCCTCTGCTTGTGGCCTTAGGTTTGTGGCCCATGCCTAAAAAACTGGATAATGACCCATTTTTAATGTGATAGTTGGAGAAGCACAGAGATATTTCGTTTCACTCCCCATAGGTCTGAAAAAGTTAGTGACTGGGTTGGCTGAAGAGATCGTACTCTTCTAATGAAAGTAGGCTCAACTAGCAAAGGGTGGGATGAATATAAGCTTCAATCCAATGAACCATTATAAAATGTACCCTCCATCTGCACAACAAGTCTATCTGACTAAAATGATCTCTGGCATAATGTTGTCCTCTCTTGGCTTTCCCCTACCATGAATCTACCCACGATTCCACTATGACAAACCTTGTCCCCCGAAGGAAGATCCATAATGAGAGTGAAGGGTTTGATTATTTGCTTTTAATCACTCTGCCTCCCAAATCCTACTTAATGCAGCAGAGATTCTATATTGAAGAACATGCCAGAATTATTGGAGGATCAATCACAATTGGCAATTAATCATAATCACAGCCACTAATCCTAGCAGCAATTACCAATTGATTAATTAGGACAGCTCCTCAAATGCCAGTAGAAATTTAATATCATATTAGATTCAGCTCAATAACCATAAACTTCTACAATTACTTTCCAGCTTAGCATTATTTATGTCATATTTCTTTCTATTATTAGTTGTTATATTTATTTATTCATCATTTTATTTGAACAGGCCAAACTCTTTCACTGTCTTTTTTTATGTTGGGAATCTATTAAAATACGTTTAAGTCATGGCATTAAATAAACCCAGTGTCAGTGCCAAGCACATATTTGCAAATTTAGGACATCTATTTGCATTGATTTTTCAGGCCAAGAATTATTTTTTCAAAAAAATAGGATGTGAGCATATTCTGCATATTGAAAATTAGAAAATGTTACTACACTGAATTTATCTGTACAGACCATCATCTTATTTATTCACCAACCTATTGCAGTCTTGGCACAAGAAATTTTATGCAACCTTTTTTGAATAGTAAGTGTCAGGCCAATAGTAGTAACCAGAACCACCTATTATGAGCAGTAATCCTAATATTGATGAAAGCACACCTTAAGGAAGTTAGGAGAGATCAAATGTAAATAGAGCAAGAGATCTGTTTAAGAAATTCAGCATATGTTCACTTATTTGTTTTAAGACTGTGGATTACATTGAGCCAATACAAATTCCTACCATTTAAATCATACTTTCATTCAACAAACAGATTTTAAACTAACTCTGTGCAAAATGACATGCTAGGTACTGAAGGGGGAATAGAGGTAAATAAAGCTTACTTTCTTACCTGGGGCTTATAGCCCAATAAGGGAGATGGGACATGGACTTTGTATAAGAACCAAAGTCATCGCTTCTCTGCCTTTTGTCTAAGATCAAGTGCAGAACCAAAGTAAACTGTGTAGACGAATGTGAGGAATGGGATGTGAACAAGTAATGCATTTTTAAAAGCCATTTGACCAGATTTACTGCTTTTTTTATGGGCCCCTTGCCTCTTCAAATTGTTAGCAAAATCAAAGATAACATTTTAATTTTATGTATTTTGAATTGTTTTTATTCCAAGATTAATTCTCCTCTCCCAAATCCCTATGTTAAAGTCCCTCAAATTTATTAACACTAATTTGTCAGTAACTTGAATTTACATCACAAGCACAGGGAATTTCTTAACTCCTGATTGTAGTAATTGATAGGACAAGATAATGCTACTATCATCAGAGGCATAGAAACCAGAAATAGCTAACCCAATACACTCAACATATTAAGTAGATAGTATTAAATTGAAGTAAATAATGAGCAACATTTTAGGTGTGCAAGTTTTATTCTGCTATTCAGTGTCTGATAATTAGGAGATGTACCCCATGTGAGCCATGATGTCTGGGCCTGTACCGCATGCCCATTGATGAAGGCACGGTCCACGTGAGCAACTAATGGTTTCTCAGCTCCCACTCCATTTACCGCCGTGCTGTGCAGAATAATAGTCACTCACATTCAAAGAGGTTAATTCAAACTGTGGAATCGGGAGCTGATGAAAAGGTAATAGACATTTAGGAAGGATGCGTTACAGTGGAAATTTTGATAGTATTGTGTATTACAACCATATGAACAGCAAATTCCTTTAGCATGGGTAATAGCTTTTTACAATGAACACCCAAGGAATTAGGGACTATTAGCTTTGTTCTCAAAAGCAGTATCTGCCTCTTAAGAGGTGAATTTTGAAAAATGGAGACTATGAGCCTAGAACATCTTTAAATATTTCAGTGCTGTCAACCCAGTCTGAGTTTTATCATTAGAGCCTCCAGTTTGCTAAACCATGCAAATTCCAGTGCTCCCGGGAGCAGAGTAATAGGAGTTGTACACTGTGCAAATGCGCTGATTCAACTCCCATTTCTCTTGACACAACTCAAGGCAATGTCTGTTCAGTGAAACAATCTTCCAAAAAGAAAAGGAGAAGTGGATGTTTAAAAACATCATCCGTTTAACGGATGAGATGTCATGGTCTCCTGGCAAATGAATACTTCAGTGGCATAGTACTTTGATTTGCAACACTTGTAAAACAGCTATTCCTAGAGCAGAGTTAATTACAGGGAGTAAGCAGTTTGGAGGGATTAATTTATATTGCAATGCTTTGGTTGGCATAAAAGAGAAGAAGGCTGTCAGAAGTAACATTTCTCTCCTCTTTCCCAAATTCATTGTTGCAAATTCCACAGCCAGGGTTCCATTAGGATATTAACTTAAGATAAAGTCAAGCAATGATCTGGACAGACCTTGGCTGACCTGAACACGTCTGTCCTGGTAACTATGACACCAGCCTCTAAGGTGGCTACATGGTAGCTGGGGGTATGATGAGAAGGTTCTAGTGGCCCTGCCAATGTTTTATATATCCAAAGAGTCATGGATAACCACTGGGAGCATCACCTATATGTTGAGCCTTCATATGTGCTATTTTCATGTTGCAATAAACTGGAACAATTTAAAACACCCCTTCATAGCACCTTAATCAATGGCATTAGTGATGATGGTGATGGTCTATTTACCCCAATATATTGAGTATTTTCTCTGTCGTATTGCAGAGGGAGTTGGATTACAACTCCCCTTTTACAAGGTATTCCTGTGATGTACAGAAAAGTGCTTTGCTCATGCTCTATAAGCAGCAAACAGAAGAAAAACTCTTGATAAAGTTCAAACTTCTCCCCATGACTGTGAGCTCTCCATCTCCATCTGACCACCTTGCCACTGTCTCTCCTTGGTCAAACTCAACTGTAACACAGAGAGCCTGGAGCCCAGGTAAAATGGTACTTGTGGATCAGGCTTTCTCAGCCTACCCAGGGCACAAAGCGGTGCATAGAAGGGGGAAGAATGAATGGGTGGGCAAACTGGTTTGAAAACAAAATTGGACTATAGGACAGTGCTTATAAATAGTGAGATGCTCTACCAATACTTGTTACTTTATTGTTAACAGTATTATTCTCAATATAGCAATAAAAGTAAAAAGTCTTAGTAACACATAATGTTCTATATGCCAAGTATAAATTGAAAAAATGTCAGGTCATATCAACTGCCAAAATAAGTTAGAGTCTCGTGATTCACTGAAGTTGATGTCCTGCATGACAGGGCTGAGACGGCCATCAGGAAAGAGCGTGCCCAGTTCCTTTTATTTCTGTACCTGCAATAACCATTTGACCCCCATTACTTCCCATCTCTGCTTCCTTTGTTTGGCTTTATTCATTCATAAATAATTTGTGAATTTACAATATGCTGCTACTTACTTAGCTGTCATACCCAGTCTCTAATAGGTCCCTAGGGAGTAAAGGAGCAATGGCTGATAACTAACAGGTGTACATCACCAGGGACACTGAGGAGAGAGCCTACTTTTTAATAAAGGTTGAATCAGGAGTTGATTTTCCTTCCCGTCCTTTCTTTGTAAGAGATGACTCTGGGCTTGTAGAATTTTCCTCTGCTGTTGTGCAGTTTATTGTGTCTCCAGCGGGAGGAACACACACACCCCACCCTACTAATGTTGGACTTCATGTATGTGACTTGCTTTGGCAATGGGATGTGATTGGATGTAAGATAGCCATGACTGAATACAAGCTTTAAGAACCACTAAAAATTTAAGAGCCAACCATCTTCTATTTTCCCCCTGAAACAAAAACGTCATGTCCCAAAGAGGGGCTGCTTCTTCAGCCTGAATCTTAGAAATAAAGAAAAGTCATGCAGCAGAAGGGGCTGCAGCTGATTTGGAGCCACCGATAAAGAAAAGTCATGCAGCAGAAGGGGCTGCAGTTGATTTGGAGCCACCAACGTGTAATAAGAATGAGAAATAAACTATTGCTTTGCAAGCCAATGAGACTTTGAAATTGTTAGTGCTGTGTAACTGAGCAAAACCTGACTAATATAATCACAAGTCACATGCAAAATATTTAATAGTTTTTAAATAATATTTCTGAAAGATATTTTAAAACTTTCATTGGAATTATTACCAAGTCTTCCAATCATTTCTTTCCCTCCTATTAGTCTATAGCTTTTAATCCACTCTTTGCAATACCAGGCTTCTTCGTCACCCATGCCTTCTATCTATAGAACTAAGAAATGTTTGCCCTCTCATCACTTATAAATCTTATATGTCTCTAAATTATCTCACTGACCTGTGTTTCTTGTCCTTGTCACAGGTCTGTAAGGTTCATTCTACTGGAGAAAGACATAAAATCTTCTATACCTACCTAATTACATATCTGTTGTGTTCAAACAAACTGTAGTGTTGGAAGGATTTTGAATTCACTTATCTTTCCATTCTAAATAACCCACTTTCTCCTTGTTTACCAAAATTGACTCTCAGAAATAACTCCTAAGGCAAAAACCAATATGTATTTAATGTGTATTTTCCCAGATATGTGGTTTTTCACCTCCATAGCTCAGTTCATTATTCTTTTAGCTTATCATAGCTAAAATTTTAGCTAAATTTTTATTTATTTTACAAAACAAATTTACCTTTTCTAAAATTAAATTTCAGCTTTTAATTTTATTTTAATTTAATTATTGGACCTAAGGTTCAGAGACCTGAATTAATAACACTTGTCAGTTTATACTAAACTATCATCTTTGCTCCTCTCAAAGTTTCTTTCTTGGTTTATTCTGTACTATTTTATGTTTTCTTGATATGTCATTCCTCCCCCTACCCACAAGCATCGATTTATTGTATATTATGTATACAATATGTAATTTTAAAATACATAATTTTAAAATAGAAATTATTTTATATATATACATGTTTTGGATTTGCATAAAAATGTGTTATGTTATATATTTCATAATTAAAGATATATCCATATTGGTTAATACACATCTAGTCTGTGGTTCATGGTTTTTATATAGCATGTGATAGTATTATGCCATCCCATTTTACTTAACTATTCCTTTTATGAAGAAAACGTAAGGTCCTACCATCAAAAACAAGACCAAGATGCACTAGGCCTTGTATGTTTTAAAATACCTTTATTTTACTTTCGCATTTCAATGATAATTTAGGTCACTATATAATTCAATGTTCAAATTCTTAGTTCATTTCCTTTAATAGTTCAAAATTTTTACTTCATTGTCTTCCTGCAACTGTGTAGCTAATGATAAGTGTGACATTAATCCAATTCTTGTTTCTGGGTATATAATCTGCTTCTTTTTCCTAGAATTTTAAAAAATATTTATTTTTGATGCTTTTAATTTTCACTTTATTTCATTGTGTTCTCATTTGACAGTGTATTTTAAATTTATGATACTTTTTGGAAACTGTTCAAATATGGGGTTTTACTTTTTTTGATTCAGGGATATTCTCAGGTATTACCTCTTTAAATAGTACCTCTTCAGTTTGCATTCTGTTTTTCTACTTTTGGAGAAATAGAAGTTTGACATGTCGACTATTCTATACGTCTTGAACATCTTGAATGTTTTTGCACATTTTCTATCTCTTTATGACTCCCTTACCTTTTCTGGTTTTATTTGCTTTAAAACAATGTTATAGACAGAATGTTTGCACCCCCACCACCAACATCCATGTGTCGAAGCCCTAATCCCCAGTGTGACTATGTTTGGAGATGACACCTTTAAAAGGAAGTAATTAAGGTTAAATGAAGTATTAAGTGTGGAACCCTGATCTGATGTGATTAGTGTCCCTTTAAGAGAGGACACCAAAGCTCCTGTTCCACCTGTGAACAAAGAAGTGAGCGCACAGGAAGAAGGGAGCACACAGGAAGAAGGGACGCCACAACGCAGGCAGGAGAACATTACCAAGCCCAGTCCCACTGACTCCTTGGTCTTCTTACACTTCCAGTCTCCAGATGTAAGAGAATAAATTTCGGTTTTTTAAGCTACACAGTCTGTGATACCTTGTTATGGCAGTGAGAACAGAATAATTCAAGTAAATAATTGTTTTTAATCCAGGTTTTGTTGTGACTGAAAATATTCAGGTGAGTAAATTATATGTTAGAAAAAAAACACCCTTACAATCTAATGTACTATACCTCTATGGTAGGTAGGGAACAAACATGGTAGCAGAAGACAGCAGTGCAAAAAAGGTAGTTTTGAAAGATTTACACATTTAATTTGCACCCTTATCTGTTTCAGTGAGATATTATGATAATCCAACCTAGAAAATGTTTTCTTCTTTCCTTCACTTACCTAATTATTTATTTATTTGTTTGTTTGTTTATTTATTTTTATAGAGAGAGTCAGGGAGGGAGAGAAGAAGAGAAACATCGATGTGAGAGAGAAACATTGATCAGTTGCCTCTTGTAAGTGCCTTGACTGGGAACCGAACCTGCAATCCAGGTATGTGCCCTGACCAGGAATCAAACTGGTGACTTTTTGCTTTGCAGCACATCGTCCTACTAACTAAACCACACCAGTCACAGCTCAGCCTATCCAAATTTTATCTGTATCAAATAGTCTTTCTAGGACTTCCATTTTCAAAAAGATTATTCTAACTACTCCACAACTATATGTATAATTATTGTCTAATTAGTTTTTATGTTTATCTTAATATCCATAAATCCTTAGATCATTCCAAATACCTATTTATTTTTCCCAGTAACTGAATCAGTCCTCATCATAAAATAGGAATTTAACATATGATACTATATAGTAGTCTGATCACCATTAATACTATGCTATAAAGTATATCAATTTATGGATCACAATTTGCCAGAATATAAGAATATAACTAGAAAATTATATGCTTTTATTTTGAGATACATATTCACAGTATTTAGTTTTCACATGCTTATTTTTACAATAACTATTCTTAATTACACTAGACTTGATGATCTGAGTCTAGGAATTTTATTTCAATGATTTCAAACTAAGATAGTTTATACTAGTCTTAAAACATAGGTTAGTCCTATGGCCATTAGAAATCAGGCTCTTCCATGGGATTGAGAGGAAGGCAACCCAAGGACCCATGCACAGGAGATTGCCATATGGCCAGGTTTATTTGGGTGCAAATCTGCCCCTGGCTTTCCAATATCCTATCCCCTTCCATCCCACTATGGAAAAAAGTCCAACCTTGTCCTCAGCAAGGCCAAAGCAAAGGCCGTTGTCCGGAATTGCTGTTTTACATTAAGGCCTAGCCCTTTGGAGCCCATCCAGCCTGCTGCAGGCCCTGGTAGCTGCTAGACCCATACGGTTGCATGCTACTGGGTGAGAGAGAATGCACAAACGCACAGGGCCAGTGGGGGGCACAGAGAGAGAAAGAGAGAGAGGTCCTTTGTTCCCTTTGTTCACCTTCAGTTATATTAGCTTGAGTTTGGGATGGATCAGGTATTTTTTAAAAAGAGCCAAGTAACTTTCCAGGTTTTCATGGGCTTTTGATGGGTGCATCCCCCAGTTAGACTGACAGGCCTCTGTGGTCAAGCACCTCCCCCTGTGCCTCCCACCAATCTGGTACAAGAAGGAAGGGAGGTAGGAGTGTTAATCCCCTTGGTGAAACAGTGCTGTGATCCCTGGGGTGTGAAGCTTCAGTTTTCTGGTGAAGCAGACAGGCTCATGTTTCCCAGTTTATTAAACTCAATGTCTAATTCCTTTTGCTCTCTTTCTTGTTAATAACTAGTTAATTACCTATAGTAACAATTTGTCTACTCTTAAGGGTAAGCACAATTACTTTTTAACAAAAACTTGCCAGAAATATTAATGTTTTGGAATTACATGAACTAAGACTAAGTAGTGATTCCAAAAAGTTCTCATGGACAAATTCATTTATTATGAAGCAATTTTTTAAAAACTTGACATCAGTGAAAACATATCAGATAATCCATTACCCAAACTTTTGTGCTAAAGTACACATGTAAATACCAATATGAAATTCCCTGGAGAGGAGTTTTGTAACTTTTTAAGATTGCCCAAATGCTTTCTTGCTCAATTAAAAGTGAAGAATTCCTCTTTCAATGTTTTTACACAGTTGCATTTTATCACAATTTGAGAATTTAATGGAGGACACAATCTTGAAACATAAATGTGGAAGAACTTTTGACTAAAACGAAGGGTCAAATTATAGTACAAGCTGTATTCAAATGTGGTAATGTTAGGATACCTCTGATAAAATGATAAAGTTAAAAATCTCTCTTGTAGCTCATTAAAATCTATCAATAAAACTTTGATAAGTGCTCCCTAAAAGTGACTATTATCACGTACCCGGAGGGGTCCAACTGGCATTTAAAATGGGTAACAGCAAACAAAATTAGGAAATAATAGAAAGAATAAGAAAATAAAAATGCATAATAGCTGTCGTAAGAGCATATCACAAACAGGTAAAGAATGCGGCATCACTAACTGTAACTGAAGAAGTTGGTACTCTATTTGAAACGGCATGGATGAACTCTCCCTCCCTCCGTTCCTCCCTCTTCTTCTCCTTCTCTCCAGCTCCCTCCCACCTTGTGTCCTCCACCCCCATCGCCTGAGACTGCTTATAGCTCTCCTAGGTATTCTGGGAAATTCAGAGAGGATGTTTTAAGGACAACCCTATCACAAAGACTCTATTTACTGGGATGAGAAATACATTTGAAGATTTCAGAAGTGAGCAGGCATTTTATTTTTGTCGCTGAAATCCCAAATCACCAGTAGCTGAACTTCTGTCAATGAAGAAAAAGAAATATTTTCCCTCAACCTATCTTAGGTTCTTCAGCTAGGATTACAAAAATTAGACCAGCAAATACAGATTAACATGAGAAAGATGAACCAAATTCATTGGCATGTGTATTGTGCATGTATATGCAGGAGTACCCAGAAATAAGCAACCAAAAAGGGTGGCTTGAACTTGGGTTTATATAACATCTTAGGCTAAAGAACAACAACAACAACAAAAGGGTTAGGGCCTCTGGGCAGGGGAGGCGAGTTATGGAAAGATGACCAGAAAAGAAAAGGTAAACAACGATTGTTGAGTAAGGTATTTTATGCAGATTTAAGTCGGTGCCTTCTCCATAGATAAGAGTTATTAAGAGCCCTCTTCATCCTCATGTGAGAGAGGGACACATATCTACAAAGGAAAATATCTTTTATAAATGCAAATTTTCTTTACAAAAGAAAAACATGTGTCCTGTTTTTAAATTTTTTTTCTGCATCTGTTGGTACTCAATGGCTTTTAACTCAAAATAATCCCTATTCCAAACATGCATATTTTAGGGTGTGTACTCTGGTCCTCTTCAAAGCAATAGCCAGTACTTACACTCAATAAAAACGCCATAGAAGAATGTATCTATGCTAATATTCTACATCTCTCTAAATATTTTTTATAGTTCAGTTATTAATTCTGCGTAGTTCTTGCCATAGACGTTTAACAAATTTCCACATGAGCAGGGCTCTGAATGCTGAGATGAAACAGCTACGTATATTAAAAAAGTTCAGCTAATAATCCAATTCACAAAACTCAGACTCATTGTATATATATTGAATCAAAGGAAACTAAGCACAGGTGAGTAGTTATTCTCTCATTTCTCTGGCTTTCATTGATTAATCCTGGTGGTTCTCTATGGTGATTCAGAGGGTTGCATGAAATACAATTCCAAAGAAGAGACATAAAATTCTGTCAGCTGGAAACACAGTGCACCCTCAACCAAAAAGAAAAAAAAAAGACTCAAAGGTACCATAACTATTACTTGGGATTTCCTCTTCAAAGAGAAGCAAAAATTTTTAACAGAAAATTTTCAAGTGTAAAATGGACACTATTCTGAAGTTTCTCAATGACCCCCATAAAATACTAATTTTATAGTACCCTCTGTGAAATTCCCCTCCCCAAGACATACATTTATAGCTCTTCAGAAGCCTGAAGAGACATACTAGTGACTTTATGCAAATACAAATGTTGCAATGTTTTCTTCACTTTTCCATTTGGAAAGTCACATATCCTTAGTTGTGTCTTTTAAACATGCTCACCCACACAGATACACACACAAGCACACAACAAAGAATGATATGGTTGTCCCCAGTCCAAAGTCCATTGGCCCAATGCTTCCAAAGGCCAAAACTCAAAAAACATCGGAGTTTGGAGTAAGGAGATGTTTATTGATCAAGAAGGTGCCAACTGAGAAGATAGGGACCTTGTGGTTCTTCAGCTTCATCTTAAGAAAGTAAGAGTCCAGGATTCTTTTATGTCAAGGGAAGGGGAAATGGGAGAAGCTATTTTTGTAACTCTCCAGCTGCAAGCAGAATTCCTCCAATGATTAGCATGTTTAGACGCAAGAGGAAACGGGAGCTATCAGCCTGAAGACCATGGAAACAACGCGAGCTTGAACAAGATGAAGTGAGAGAGATGGAGTATTTCACTCTGTCACATGGCAAGCCAAGTGACTTATGTTTCTGCAGTTAATTAACAAGCTTATTCAGGACAAAGAGGCAAAGGGCAGATGCACTGGGCTGAACTATGTCTTACCCCTTTCCCAAATTCATATGTGGAACTCCTAAATCCCAACACCTCAGAATGTAACTGTTTTTGGAGATAAGGTCTTTAAAGTGATGACTAAGTTAAAATGAGGCTATTGGGGTGAGCCCTGATCCAATCCGACTGCTGTCCTTATAAGAAAAGGAAATTTGGACACAGAGATCTACCAAGGGTGCTCCACAGGGAAAGGTCATCCGTAAACTAAAGAGAGGGACCTTAGAAAAAGCCAAATCTTCCAATACCTTCATCTTATGCTTCTAGCCTCCAGGGCTATTAGACAATAAATTTTTGTTGTTTAAGCCACCCAGACTATAGTTTTGTTATGGAAGCCCTGGAAAACTGATATTGGCACATGCATGCGCACACACACACACACACACACACACACACACACAAAGAAGAAAAACAAGGTTTTTGTATCAAGCATTCAAATTACTCTCTAAGGCACTGTGCTGTGCTTAGGTGAGAAGCAATTACCTTTGAAAGTGACATTTTTCTGTAGCTTAGCATAACAGTATATTGCTATAAATTTATGGTGTTAATGTATCTATTCATTAAATCATAATTATTGTACATGAATGAATTGTACTTTTTTTCCTTTTTATTGAATTAATTGGGGTGACAAATTATACAGGTATCAGGTGCACAATTCTACAACACACCATCTGTGCACTGTATTGTGCGTTCACCAGCCCGAGTCAAGTCTCTGTCGTTCACCATTTATCTCCCTGTGCTCTTCTCTACCTCCCTCCACTGCACCCCTGAACCCATTTGCACATTTTTTCCTGAGCCAGGTTATCTGCTCTGTTGGAGTGTATTGTGTAATTATGTGGATAAACTAACCAAATAAGTAATATATAAGCTGAGGGTATAAAAGCAATATAAGATAGGAAAAGTAAGAATATACATACAGATCATTTATTTAATAATATCATTTCTTAATCAGTTATATCATAACAGGCACTGAGCTATTCATGGACTCATTTAATGGTCACAAAAATTCTGTTACCTGGGCATTAATATTGCCATTTCTCCGATAATTTAAACTAAAACTCAGAGGTTAAAGAAATTGCTCAAGACCACGCAGATAGTAAATGGCAAATGGAACGTGAGCTGAGGTTAATCTGGAAACAGAGAGTATGTGTTTAAACACCATGCTCTCTAGAGATTCAGTCTTCATATATTCCAAATACCCGTAAGAAAAATTTAGTATTTTAAAAGACACTACTCAGAGCCTAGAGCCTTAATGTAAAAAATGAAAAGCATTTATTAATTTGTTTACTTTGTTCTGTCATTCTTATGTATGTTTATTCTTAAATAATGTATCATCATGCAATGAGGCTAAGAGCAGAAAAAGGCGTTTAAGTTATTCTTGTTTAGATCTCTTATTTTCAGCTGAGGAACCTGACATCCAGGAGCTTTTGGTATCATTCAGGGCTATGGAGCAGTGGGTGTAAAACTCTGCTATTCCACTGCCAGGATGGGATCTGTTGATTGCTATTGGATGTAGCTTGCAACAGCATGTTTAAAAAATAGTAATAATTCACTGCTTCCTTCCCTGAGAAAGTTTTGCTATGAAAGTTGTCAGTGGAACTTGAACACTCTGTTTAGTGGCTTCATTTACATTCAAAATAAGACTCTTATCTCTTTGTGGAGGATGAACAATCTCAAACAGGAGGCACTTTACAGAGCCAACTTTGAGTATTATTGGAAGACACATAACTGGAAACTTCAGTCCCTAACTTAGCTTCTCTTCTTACTGCACTAGATAAAGAGGCAGA